>RXPK01000800.1:0-123062 GCA_004143645.1 Protaetia brevitarsis
TTATTACTATGTAAAATTTACAGTGTAAAAAAATGAATTACTGTACAATCAGTCGGCAACCATTTGTACACAAGACATTTTGACGAAACCGAATTTCAGCATTTTATTTATTTTCCATGTCTTTCTGTTGACATATCAATGCAATTGGATTGCCAATGCATATAAAAACATTATTAAATTAAGTTTAAATAAAATAAGTACCTTCTCGCCGAAAAAATCGGGACACCAGCAATCGTCAATTTTGAAATTTCTTGGGTGTAAATGCAGCTTTCGGAGGATATATTCACTTATCAAAGCCATAAATCACTTTTTTTGTGTGTGTTATTGCGATCAAGGGCAAAGATTAAAAATTTAAACAGAAATATAAATGTATAGAGAGAATAAGCTTTATATATAGAATAAACACATTGGAGTTTCAGCGGCGGCGTTTCCTTTAGAAATACCGAAAACGGAAACACTCATGCAAAAAAAAATCCTGACAACAAAAAGACCTCTTGAATAGACGCCTTCATTTAGAAATACAGTATATGTATTTAACTTGTTTGATGTTACGTAGAGATAATTGTTTTTTAAGAAAACATATGGTTACGGGAATTTAAAATTATATTAATTGTTAGAGCTACTTCGATATTAGTTACTTACGTTAGCAATAGACAATATGTCAATCAGCCTCCTGATTTTTGGGACAATGTGATTTTTACAGATTTATTAATTACACTATTATTGACACATTACTTACTATTGTTGTTTAGTATTCTTTAATATTGTATTACTTTAATGTTTTCTTTTATCTACTAAAAAAATTACCAAAAACAGTGTTAAGATTTAAAGCAATTAAGTTCGCAAAGAAATTATTTTTTGTATTAACTCTCTGTTTACTGTATTTTCAAGAAATACATCTTAGTTATCGCCAGTGTAATCCAATGTCTTTGTTCTATTTTATTGAAACACTTTTGGTGTGTAGCACGGCTCCAGGCAGTAGAAGTGAGAGAATATTAAAATGAAATGAATAAAATTCAAAAATAAATATTTTAGCATTAACTGAGATTGACGATAATAATTCTTACGATGTTTGTTATGTATGTAAATGCAATAATATTGTAAAGAATTGTTAATAAACGTGTGCTACATAAAGTCAGTTGGTAAACAGACCAAGCGTTGGCCATATTTCAACAAAATAGAACGACATTGGATTATACAGACCATAGCTGCAATATGTTTCTTAAATAAACAATAAGCGCAGGGTTAATAAAATAAATAATTTCTTTGCGAACTTAATTGCTTCAAGAATTTTATAAATAACCCTAAAACTATTTTTGGCAATTTTTTAATACATAAAAACTTTGTAGTAATGCAATATTTAAGAATATTAACAATAATGGTTAATACATCAATAATTGTGTAATCAATAAATCCATGAGAAACACACTTTCTCGAAACTAAGAAGGCTGATTGATATATTGTTTATTACTAAAGTTATACTTGCGCCCATAAAACGAACTAAGTGACTAATATCAAAGCAGCACTAGCAAATAATATAATTTTAAAATCCCATCACCACATGTTTTCTTCAAAAAGAATTACCTCTACATAACATCAAACAAGTTAAATACATATATATTTCTAAATGAAGCCGTCTATTCAAGCAGCCTTTTTGTTATGTATTTTTTTTTGCACAAAAACTAAACTATAAAAACAAGAAATCCTGTCTGGGATAAATACACAACGAATCATACATAACATCTGTTTACACGGATAAGCCGCAGTCGTAGTAAAAGCTATAGTCCATCCTAAATGCCCTCCCCACATATATTTTCGCGTGGGTCATTAACTTTTTTTTTGGTAGGAGCTGTACAAAGGAAATAAAAATATTTATGAAATCACGGTCTTTACCAATTCATAAAAAAGATATAATGCAATCAAAAACAAATACTTTTTACATCAGAAACGTTCTAATAATTTTTCTTCAAATGCTATATGTCTATTTTCTTTTTTTTTGTGAGAAGGGAAATAAAGATATTATATTATTATTATTATTATTACCACAGGTTATAATAAGCGGAATTTGTTGGGGTTACACCATGCGCTTGCTTGTGTCACGGTAAGTAACACCCCTGTAAATGAAATAGCCCTCTAATCAGCCAAACATAAAGAATGATTTTCCGGTAGCAGACAGAGGAATAGGGCCTACCTCTTTTGATGTTTATGTGTAACTGTGTCTGCTTTCTCAGACATCGGTATCGTGGAGACACGTGACCGGTTTTAATAATAAATCTCTCCTTGTGATATATCTTGTTTATCCTTCGAAAAGGATTCGCTCTAGATGGGAAGTACGGTACACAAAGGGATATACGTAGAAGCGCTGAACGCGAATGTAATTCCGTTTGTATCTACATACTTTTCATTTTTGCATAAACAAATCAAATATTCATTTTCTTCGAATGAAAGGATGCGAGGATAAATTCTGCATCTTCATAAAATGAAATTTATTTGCTTGATGTTCTCAGGGGATTATGTTAATCAAAAAGTCGACTTACTTATTGACAGATATGGGATTGAGTGAAGATTAATGAATAGCAAAAAAAATTATAATTGAAGATTGATGCAACTAAAAGGTTTTCTTCCTCTAAAATAGTTATTATTAGTTATAATTATTCGTTCAAGAAAATACATTGCACATACAGGTGGTGCTTTTTAAGTGATGTAACACTAAAAAAAAAAATATTGCAAGGGAACCGAGATATAAAATTTTTAATGATAAATATTATCATTAAAAAAAATCATAGAATCGAGTCGGCGAACTCCAGGATTAGGACCGAGTCTGGGGACTCAAGTGTTAAGAGTCTGGGAACTTAAGTATCGAGATTGAGTTTGGGAATTCGAGTATTGAGATCCAGCCTGGAAACTCGGGCTTTAGATTCGAATCCACACACAGGAGCATGGGCACGATCCTTTTGCCAATCATGTACGAATTACTCAATCCTTAAAATCATGGACTCGTCACATCACAAAGCAAGGACAATCCCGTACGGCGTGAAAGCTGTATATATGAGAGGATGTAGGAGAACTCGACTACTACACACATATTCTTGTTTGTTCGACTAGGAGCGGCAAACAGCTGTTTCCGCAATAGTCTATACATTGGCGGCGCGGATCTATGTTATTACTATTGCATTACATTCAAATATTCTCGTTCAGGCTTTAAATAAAAAGTATTAATTCATGAAATAATTTGTAATATTGGCTACAACAAATAAAAAAGTATGTGGAGTGAGAAAAAAAGATTCCCTAAATCAAACAAATATTGCTGCAATTGCGGTTATTTACAAGAACTATTTCTTTCAGTTAAAAAATCTTTTCTTTTTCTCTGTGTGATTAGATATAATCACACAGAGAAAATATAAGCTGATAAGCTTAAGTTTGTTTTCATTGCAATTTAGTGAGTTTCTAGAATTCCTAATCACAATCATTATAACTAACCAAATATGTATATAGAATAAGTATATCCTAGGTTACAAAATCAAGCCTCAGGACTACTATATTCAATAAATTCTAAATATTTATAATTAAAGGTTGTTAAATCTGTATTAAGTAAGCTATTATTATGTTTTTTCATATAAGCAGCTTCCCACATATTAAGATTTTTACAATTTGAAGACCATGTAGTGAGAAGTAGTAGCATTTCGGCTAAATATTTTTTCGTTTACCACACTAATTGTAAGTATAAACCAATATTAATGTTTATTCAATCATTTTGCCATAAGCCATGGCACGAACATCCTATGGTTAAGATACGATAGGCCAGAAGAATCGAATAATACAGAGTATATTTTGGATTGCCAGACATAAAATTTTTAGATTGTCATCAAACTTATTTATACGCACAAATTCAAAAATAACCTTGAAGATTCCAACAAATTCTTTGTGTTGTCTTGAATTATCTTGTGCAGATGATGAATTTGAAGAAGAATAGCAATATAGTGAAAGGAATGTGTGGCGAAATAGGAATTTGTTATTGATAAAGCTATATTTCGTTTTCATGCCACAGCCCACTTTAGTTAGTTAACGACGGGCCCATGGCCCCACCATTTCAAATTACAAATTAATCATTAAAAAGTTTTTATTTTCTGTAAAAAATACCGATAAACACACGCGCACTCACACACACACACACACACACATACAGACACACACACACACACATTGAAGTACAGAACGAACGTTGCGATTTTCATGATTTGATGCAACGAAACGTGCTTTGTAGTTATTTATGCAGACAAGCGGCGAACTGGGACAACGTCTAGATTGGCCCCGATATTAGACGTTCGTAGGTCTCCGCGCGAAGCTAGCGGAAGAAGAGGTGGTCATAGTATACGCAAAAATTACATTGAAGTGGGGCCAGTCGTATCTTGGCCCGTTGCCCGCTGATTGATCGAGTCACGCGTCATCAGTATACGTTAGTACTCGGCTCGTTAGTATTGTGGAGGAAGGGTCTTCCACTATCACGGTAGGCAAGCGTATGAGTCAGACGACCGTCGAAGATCAACTATTTAGAGTAGAAGCATATGTAGAGGGCCGTCGCATACGGACTTTGGTTTAGACACTTTCCCGCAATAAAGATTGTGTTCAAGATTATTTAATATTTATTATTTATAGTAATAAAGTATAGTATTATTCTAGGATGACATCACAAATTAATAACCATATCATCATTTCAAATCGAAATCAATTATTATTCATTCAAGGGGGAGTTAGCTCATGGTTGGCCTCACCACTCAGTATTGTCACGAGTCGCGCTGCATAACTCTATATTTTTACATTGGTGAGCAGCTAAAATTCCAGGGCCATTTAAAAGTGATAAATCGTCAATATATCAACCACTTGAATCTAAGCTTCTACTTTAATATTTGGCAAATGCTTGTCTCTTCTCTTCCTCAATATAACAACAAAAAGCAGCTCCAACCGTTTAATTAATAAAATCCTACACCTCGTGCTATTAATCTTCACCAGCTCGTTCTTGTACGGAAGAGAATCGAGTGATGAGATTAGAGAAATAACCGGGTGTACTTAATTCGATCGCGTCAGATTAAGAGACGCCCGCGTAGACAGTCCCTGCCGTCGCGTCGGAAGAAAATAGACGAGAAGTCGCACAAAAGGATTTAATAGGAATTTCCCTCCCATTTGTACTTCTTCCTTGGCTCATGCGCCGCGTTCTTCTCACTGGCTTGCTGCCTGATCTTGTTTTTCGAGGAAATTAGTTAAAATCTCTTTATTTCGGGAAGAATGAACGCCTCCCGTGAGCTTATAAAGTAATCTTTATTGTACGCATTAAAAGAGAGGTATTTGACAAAAAAAAGGAGGCAGGCATGTGCGTGCTGGTATATTTTTACTTGTAAGCAATGATTGCATAAAGCGTACATTGGGCAAACGGAACCTGTAATTGGGACCACATTGACGAACATCTAATGTTATCGCCGTGGGAAGTTTGACTCACTTAGCGTGGCTTAAACGCAACGATTCAAAATGGAGGCCCACAAATTTCTCGAATTGTTCCACATGAAATTAACGAATCACGTATAGCCAGGGAATAATTCAATAAATTTACTTTAAAATAGAAATTTAAAATGCATATGAAAATTGTTTCATATAAGCAAAATTTTTATTTTTTGGAACAGAGGCGTGACCCCACTGTCTCACTCACGGTAATTTTTACGTTTGTGTGTATTTTAGTCATAGTGTAGGTAGATATAGTAGCGAGACTACATTTTTTTATACATAGGTTTTTGATTCTTCGGATCTGTGCCCTTCGGTTTCCTTTTTGGCAGTCAATTCAAGCTATCTGCATTAAATACCTAATATAGAAAAGTCTTATGAATTACAACTGGGTTTTTATATCTGACGTGTGAATGAAATAATTGAAAGTTGAATATTTCCTTCGGAATAATTAAACGCATAATAATAATAAATACTTACCGTATTAATAGTAGAAATAAATCTCTTTTACAATTATTATTTCCTGTTTATATTTTCTTTTTATTAATACCGCAAATTCTATAATGCCATAGATTTTGCTGGAATATATCAGTACAGCTGGCAGTTACTACCGAAGTTTTTGCTCTAGGCTACTGAGTAGTGCTTACTAATGTTTCTAAGAAACTTGCATATCTATAAGAGAAATTCTAACTCATCTGCAACATTTAGGTATTTATAGAAACGCACATTAGTGCACCTATAATAACTATTCTTACATTACGGGGCAACAAATTCCAGGCATTGATAATGATAACTGAAATTCAATGCATGTATTAAACTATTGCTTGTCTTTTGCAGTAACTTACACCTACCCATCTAGTAAAATATTAAATTCTTATAAAAATATATAAAACTAACTAAAAAATCAAGCAGAATGAAACAATATTACAATATATTCAAGTTCTTAGCTCTTATTCGCAAATGACAAATACTTTTAGTAATTGATCACATCAAAAAATAGCGTCCAGAAACTAGTGATGGGGGCATTTTCAAAACTAGTCTTTAACGTGTGCCTGTACCTTACATAGTAATATTCATTTAACAGTTTATTATTGTTAGTATCCGGAGAACATCGCATTTGTTTTGTTATAAATTTCGAGTTTGGTGATATTATTTATTCTTAATAAGTTTTACAAATATGCCGACCGCACTTTTTGCGCTTGTTGTAAGTCGGATGGGTGTCCCGTGAGCAACCATAGCATCTTTTTGTGGGCTTAAAAATAAGAACAAGCTGTTGGTTTGGGTTTTACACATTATTGGCCAATTCTCTTGGTAAATTTTTCGTATAAAGTTTCCTCTTTATCTGCTTTAGATCTAGAGAAAGGCGATGTAAAAATGATCTTCTCCATTTATAGTTTGTATGGTGATTTATTCCATAAATTACCAAGCCGTTTATCCCAGCTACATTTAAAAGTGCATAGAAGATGACCATTGGCCAGCTTCCGGCATTTCGAGACACGACATACGTGGAACAAAGTTGATCGACCGTGTCCACACCTGATTTAGTTGCATTATAGAAAGTAATGATATCTGGTTTTTTCTTCTCTCTCGTCGATGGGTCAATTTCTGCATCATGATGCATCGTTGACTTAAGTATTACCAATTGGTCTTTATCAAAGAAGAAACGACTTTCATATAATGACTTACTTTTGTTAGAAATCGATGGCGGTAATTCCCTCTTATTTTTCCTTACTATGCCAACCATCGTTAGTCTACGTCTCAGTAGCTCTTTCGATAATGGAAAACTGGTAAACCAGTTATCCATAGTAACGTTTCGTGCAGTATGGTGGACTGGTTCTGTTAGGCGCATGACCACTTCGCGGGGACTGTTGCTCGTATCATAAGGACCTACGAGTTGTTTGCCGGCATATATTTCCATGTTGATAGTGTAATACATGCGAGCATCAGTCAAAGCAAATATTTTAATACTATATTTTGCAGGCTTTGATGGTATAAATTGTCTGAAAGCACACCTTCCCCTAAAACCTTTTAACTTTTCGTCGATTGTGAAGTATTCTCCGACAGAGAAGTGTTTTTGGGAGTTCTGCACAAATTTTTCAAAGATTTTCCTGACGGCGGCTAGCTTATCGAGTGGTTTTCTTATAGGTCGTGTATTTTAATCATTAAACCGTAGGTTTCGTAGTAAAAATTGAAACTTTTTCTTAGACATTACGGTCCTAATGAACTCATCTCCAGTCATGTCTTTTGCCCATATCTCTTCTATCGATTTATTTTCCTTTTTTCCCATAAAATTCCTATAAGCGCTTTGATTTCGACATAATCCGTTTCTTTTGTATCTCTCTCTACAGTAGTTATTTTTTATTAGGTTAATTTGATAGTTTGCGCAAAAGGCTATGTGTTCTAACATTGGCTTATCAAAAAAGAGTTTCCAACATTGCATTGGTGTTTCAGCACATCACCTATGACACCCGGCAAATGACTTACTATATTTCGTTGTGGGGTTCTACGGTTACATGGTGGTACTCGAGTAGTCCAGGCTGTTGTACGATCTTTTCCGTATACAATATCTCGGTCTTCATCTATATCTGAATTTTCTGTGTTGTCACTTTCTTCTTCAGTATCAGACGATTCCAAATGATTTTCGATTTCGTCTATCGATACGTAAGATTCGGAATCATCAATAGCAGCGCCAGTTGATGATGACAATGGTAGTTCAGGTTCTGTAACTCTTGTAACCATTTTTTCATCTTCTGAATGACAAGTTAATTCCATAACTAAAAAAAATGAAAACAATAAATACTGATACGCCTAAGTCTCAAATCACGGTTGGTATTTAGTTGAAAAAAAAAAAAATAAAAAAACAATCTGTTATCTTATTTCGCTAGTTTAAATATTACAATAAAATTTCGGAGATATTACATAGTATTGCCAAATATTAAAAAAAAGTAAAGCAATTTACCGTGACGAGTTAAATCGTGTAGCGTTTGAGAGGCTCCAGGTGAGACTTGGTGATAACTTACGCCCTATCAACATACACGACAGCGGGTAACTGGCCAAAATATGAAAGTGAGGGCTATGGTAGAAGATCTGACCGAAAGGTAGAGAGAGGTTTTGGGAACATGGCGCCAGCCACCTCCGCAGGGTTAATTAAATAAGCGTTTACATTACCCTATTAACAGATTGTATTCATTCAACATTTCTAGATGTTGGTTGCATATTTACTAAATATATAAATGTAGTACAAAGTACACATACTCCGGGAACATACAAACAATATATTAAAGCATTTATTAATATTTTTTGCCTAACTTGGATCACGGCTAAGAGCACATTACTATAGAAAGTTAGATATAATTACTACAATATCTTACTTTGATAATGAGAAGTTTAATAATTATAAAAGGAATTAATGATTTAAATTTCATTCCAACCAATTCCTTTTATTTATTTTTTTTTATTATTATTAATCGCATATTTGGCATCATTCATTAACTATGTAAACTTGCGTCACTCAAATGCCCACCTCTGGACACTCTGTAGCAGCTAATTATATGGAGATAATTTTCGGTGATTTTTTGTAACCTTCGGGGACTATCCTGGTTATAATATAACGGATGTTATTTCTTAGATGGTCCGACATTGTGAGTTTGTTGCCATTGAGTCAACTCTTCGAAAGAATCAGCAAAAAGTAATCCAATGGTGTTGTATCTGAATACCTGCCAGTTGACATCACCGCTACGCACCACCACCGACTACAACCACAACCACTACCAGTTGGACTCTACATATACGAGTGTCTACTATTTGCGTATAAATATAAATATCTTTTTTAAAATAGTGAAAAAAATCATAACTACGAAACAAGATTTAAGAGCGACTACAACATACCTTACTGTAGACTAACCAATAAAAATTTAACTTACAACATCGTAAAATTTTCCAACAAATTACCCTATGAAATTAGAAAGATAAGGTCGATTACACTCCATAAAAGTAAAGTATTTCGCTTTGTATGTGAGGCTGAGCCAAACACACTTGAAGAATTTTTAAACATAGCCTAAAAATATCATTTTTCTTGTGACGTTTTTTCTGTGTTCATTTACATCAGTTTTATAGTTGCTGTACCTCGAAACAGAAATAAAGATATTGATTGATTGATTGATTGACTGATACCAACTATCTAGACTACAGCCAATTACCTCAACCACCACCAACTCCGTCTACCACCACCAACTACTCCAACCATCACCAATTGTCTTCTCCACCAGCTACCCACCTATCCTCACCACCAACTACCTTCCCGCCTTCACTGCCATTGCCTCCCGCCTCCCGTGCTTTTTGTTACTGCATCCTTATTAGTATAATAGGAGAATATAAGACATATTCCCATATTGCTGTTTAACATTGTACCATTTTAAAACGAGTCTTAAAATATGTATGAAGTTCATAAATGTATAACGTGGAAATAAATTTCGGGATGCATATTTCACAAAATTCTGTATATTAACGGCTTGGAATCGGCGATTTCGTGCCTACTCTTTAGGCCAGATTTGATATAATCCTTGTTAAAAAGTGACCAAAACTAACTTACCATTGATTACCAATTCTGGCCTGAAGATATGCCCTTAGGCACAAAATCAGTCGCAACCAATTACTGAATAGCGTTTTGTGAGATATTGACCCTCAATTTTTACTTCTACGTTTTCAGTTACTCACACAAAGTGTGTGTTCTCTATATCAGGAACTTAATGAACGTGCATTAATGATACTGTTTCCTTATCACAAGTAATCTAAATAGCTTGTATTAATTATAAAGGTGTGATAGCCGTTATAGAATAGTTCACTCAACAGCAATACACCCACTACTTGACATGAGCAAATCTTTTACTTACTCCAACTGCATATGTTCTTTGGTGTAACTGCTTAAGTTCCATTATCATAAGTAACTTCACAAGTTACATTATGTTATGAAGCAGACCGTAAGTAACTTAGATTGCTTTTTGTTAGTATCAGTGTTTAGGATCTCTTTTTTACTAGTGCTAACTAATGTCGGCGTTTGTCTCCTATATTCAGCTGAACTTTCTACTTACGATAATTATATTTTTATTTATGATTATTAATTTTTTTCTTTTTCTTTCTTCAAATGACAAGTAGTTGACTAATTACAGCTATGATTGTGAATGAAATTTATTGCATGATGTTCTTGATGGAATACATCCACATACCAGTCAACTTGTATATGTATAGATTAATCGGAAGTTCTAAATTAACACTTTCATTTAGAACTTTAAAAAGTATTGTATCTCATTAAAATTTCGCCTTACTTAATTCTACACGTAGTATAATCAAATTATTAAACTTGTCAAGCACAAGGAAACTCGATTATACTGATAATATTAAATTTATTATAATAGAGTCATCTAGTACCGTACAACCAGACTAAAGAAAATCTGCAGCATGAATAAAAAATACTTCATTTTCCCTTAGGATACCTTCTATAGTTAAACACTGTTTAACTCACCCAAGAACCATCTTCCTTAGTTGAAAACTTCTGCATTCCCACACCTCCACGAACCTGGTCCTACTTGCTCTGTAGTCTCGCAGGTTAAATAATTAAAGCAGGCGATCTCCAGTGGCACGTAACTGGAAAACATTTGCAGTTGTGTTCTCGGAGTTTTGGCACTCCCGTAACGGTATTTATCCAGCGTCCAATGCGGAAGCCCAGTAAATATTCATTTAGTAGATTGTTATCGTTAGTATCCGGAGTATATCGGATATCCTCGCGATCGTTTTGTTATTAAGTTTCCAGTTTGCCGATATTACTAAATAGGTAGTATTCAGAGTTTAGCGGCCATTTTAGGTTTTTGGCTTGCATCGTGTGGGGTGTTCGTGTTTGAGCCATCTATGTACGATGATAAGATCAGGGATTGTATTTTACATAACAGATATTAATACCGATGATAATAATTTATCAATAATAGATATTAAACTACTTTTACTTCAGTATGTATCTCAGTGGGTACCGTGAAACGGTACTGTAAGGTACGTAATATTAGGTTTAGTTCAATGGTTCAATTTAGTTTTTAAGTAGTATAGTAGAATAAAAGTATTCGTAAAATGTATCTTTACTATTAATTACTGCCTCCACAAATACGCTCTGGTTGTTCCCCATGACAACCAGAGTTGTGCAAATGATCTAAATAATTACAGGCCAGTAAATCTGTTACCTAGTTTTCTAAATTATTTAAAAAGGTGTGTACAGGTATTGTTACAAATAATCACATCATGTTATGCATTACCAGGCATATCTTATATACAGTTAGTTCTTAGTCTATTACTAAAAATATATAAAGAAAACAGCTTTCCAAGAAATTGAGTTATTTTATTCAAAAGGGGATTTCAAAAGCAGTAATACTACTAATACAGCGTGCGAATTTCTCGCAATGATCCTATCTGTACTAAGATTAATCGTTGCTATAAAGCAAATTGTCAATCATTAAGCAGATCATGCTGCGAATAATCTTGATTTCAAATACTCATACCGTGATCTGTTCAAATTAAATAAGTTACTGAATTTATATTGGTGATGTGTATTGCTTATTCGCCAACATCCGAAGTAACGATTACCGGCTGGCAAAAGTATTCGGTACTTTTCGCGCACAATTACCAGCACCGTCAGAGACCAAATGTAACTATTACCTATATGTAACTGCACTAACTGTTTTGGCAGTCAAAGGAACGAAAGTAACAAAGTAACTGAAGTAACATATTATTCTGTTCTTTACTTGAGTTCACTATACGACCTTTTTATCCACTTTTTCTACCATTTTTTTTTACTGTTCATGTTTTCATATATTTTCAACAACTTTTACGTTTTATGTGGAAATATATAATATTGTGGTTGTTTTTTGGTCAAACACGTATGTCAACATTTGCTTATATTTCTGTGATTTATTACATATGTTTGAAATAAAATACCACCATATTAGTGAACGAAACGTAGTTCCTAACCTTTTAATAATTTTAAGAGAATTATTTGGTTAATACAAACAAAATGTTAATCAAAAAATTTCTTTACTGTAACAATTTATGTAAAGTCAAACGAAAATACTATTACATCAACGCGTTTGAACTTGACAAAGTGATTTTGAATAACTAACGTTTTTTTTTCTCTACGAGTAACAAAGGGCAACCAACGGATGACAGACCAATGAAGATAGGTATAGAGACTAGGGACAGGGGCAGATCCTATGTCATCATGTAGATATAAGTGACAAATAACATAACAGGGACCAGACAGAAGGTAGTAGTTTGAGGTATACCTACATATTAAAGGGCAACTAGACCAATGGCTAAGGTGCGTTATGAAATTGAATTAATTAATGACGCATTATGTGGACAGTCCACGAATGTTAAAATGACGTTTTAAATTGATGCAATTTCTTTTCTCAGTACTTTTTCATAGTAAAGAAACGTTGCTGACCTTTAAGTAGTAATACAAAATACTCGTGACAATTATTTTTCGTGATCGATATCATCTATGACGCATTAATTGTGCTTCAATACTTATTTTTATGGATATAACCTTAACAGTATTTTCCTATATTTTCAACATTATTGAAAACTTATTGCTCAAATTTAAAATTAAGAAAAAGTAGAGATATGACGCTCTCATAATCATTTCACCTTTAATTTTATCCTAACATGAACTATTTACTAAAATTAATATTTTTAAAGTTAGAAAGATCAAAGGAAGATTTTACCTAATAAATGATAATCTCTTTATTTATTGGTTCATTTTAATTTTCATTTCATTTACTTTGTTTATTTTCCTGCACTTCCTTAATTCACTTCTTGACCATAAAACTTGAAACCATAAAAAATTAAGTCTTTACTGTGATTGACCAGCTTGACAGGTAAAAAATCTTAAGATATCAATCGCAAAGAAAATATTTTCTCGAAAATCCATTTCTTCTCATATTTGCTCCAACGTCAGCTATTCGCACAACATTTCAATTATATCGAACCCTTCTGATGTTGACTGACATTTACGTTTGCCGGAAATTCAATCGAGAAAGATATTATTTATCTTGGTCGAGGAAAGTATCGAATTATGCCTGTGATGGGAAATAACAGCCTATTTGTTGTATTTTTTTATAGTTGAGGTCGCGTACAAAGAAGGTTTTTTTACCGTTCGTTTAGGCTGTTAGAAGTAATTGTTCGTTCGCCAATCCATTTATTTACCCAAATTGAAGATTAACGCAAAGAAAAGCATCCATTTGGGAACCTCTTTTCAGGGGAAATTTGGGATAATGCAACGCCTGTCCTGGTTTTAAAACATACTCCGCTTGTGTATATGTATCTATTACATTAGCTCTATACGCAAGAGTTTATGGAGGGTAAAATAAGAAACCCCTGCTATTTTCATATCAAGTTATAACCGCGGTTCCGCTATAAATTATGCAGGAAATACTCCTAAAAGTAAGGCCTTGGGGTAGGGTGTGCTCGTACTTTTTAATGTACTAAATGGATATAACACAGCACGTATTTTGTAAATTTAGTACCTACTTCGGTTAAAATGTATAAATATACAGGGTGTTTACAGCCAGCCTTCCAGGAGGCGCGTTCTGTAAAATTGCTCAACCGGGTAGGTGACGTCATTTTATGGCGCCTATAAAAACATGAGTTTAAAAAAAAAAAAACGCAATTTATGTTGCAAATAATTCAAAGTCGGATAATATATTTTTTATCGACAAAATTATCACATCTATTTTTATGTGTCGATCATAAATAAGTTTTGATTAGTTTTGGTTTACTCAAACTGTTTTCCATTAACGATAGTTAATGGAACAAAATAAGGATAGGTGCACTGTCCGCACATTTAGCAAAATATATTGCCAAAACTATTGGAGAATTTTAAGTTAACTGTACTACAATTGTTGGTTTTTTGACAACAATTTTTGTTTCCGTGTTGGCTGATTCAAAATCTGCGTTCGATTTTTTTTCGTTCCTGCAACAAGAAACTTTGGTTCACCATATATAACCAAACAGTATTGTTGAATTAACATGATTTTGAGTAGCTGAATGCAGGTACTTTTTTGACTGTTAGCTTAGTAGTAAGAGTGAGCGGCATAAAGATACCTGGTAACTAATTTGAAATGTTATCAAATGGATTGCTCAAAAACGACAATACGGATCTACGACCAAATATTTCGAAAGCTTTAACAAATACTCGAGTATCTTACAGGCATACAAAAAGGGGTGAAGTAAAGCCTAGGAAATGGTTGGAAAAATCTTTAAGCTAAAACTGTTCTGAGAACCTGTAACCGAAAGAGAGCTATACAATATATCAATTTAAGTAAAAACAATATTCGTATATTAACAGAGATCCTTTCAGGCCATTGTAAACTGAAAGGACATCTGAATAGGCTTGGAATAGTAAAGGAAACTGAATGTAGATTTCGTGGAAGCAAGATGAAACATCTATTCTACTCTACTCAAACTATGCTGTATTGTACAACTCAAAGTCGCTGTACCTAAGAACATGTTAAACAGAAACTTCACTACCTAACCTGACTTGATGCGTTCTCACATTTTACCGTTTCTAAGATGAAAAGAACTGGACGGACAAAACAGATCTTTTGGACGTATTATCATTCTTTTACATTTAAACATAGAAGCAACATCAAGAATGTGGTATGTACCTTTGCTCTGCGTTATCCAAAGAAACACCATATACTCGACCATATACAAATGTGGGTAACTTGGCACATTTTTCAAAATTGTTTATAACGTCTTCGTCAATGTAAAAAACAAATTAAAATGTTGTCATTGATTAAAATAAAAAATAAACTAGGGAAAAATGTGTCATCTAAATATAAAATTACTGGTTGTATCAATAATCGCAACTGTTAAGCCGCGTCCAGACCGACGCACAGTGGTTTCAGTCCATATAGAGATTTGCCAAAAATGCATTTTGGCGATGTCATCCTTGATGTTCGAAATTGTTACTATAGTAAAGTGTACATACTAAAGTATTATTTACCAAATTTTCTTTTTGTTTGAAGATTCCGCTATTGTTTTACAGTGCCTTAAAGTTGAGCGTTCCGATTATTCCCGAGAAAGGCATACGCGCGTGCATTGAATGTGTAGTGAAATAAGCTAATACTTTATCAATATTTACTAATGTGTTATATATCAGTAGAACGAGTGTTTCATCTACTTTCCAGACCTATAACTTCCTAATTAAAAAATACATTAGTTTTTTTGTAGAATCGCTTTTTTATACCTGTGCTGAAAATTAGATAATAACTAATTTAACTAAACTTTTAACTACTCGCCGGGTCAAGCTATTTACTACATTTGGAAGCTAATATATTTGTCTATAAAATGTACTAAAACTCAAACTACATTTCGCTGCATTTCTATGTGAAAATTAAAAAATTGGGAACAGGAGCGCGCTTGCATATTATTACTTTCTAATTCATAGCGTAAATGCTTACAATATATGTTTTTAATTACATGAATAAAATAAAATTCTATATGTGCCCTCTAAGGTACATACATTATAAAGATTATAAAATTCTAAAAATATATTAGGTATAAACATTCCTGCTTAAATGTTGTTATTGTATGTGGCGTACACGTAAAGATAGATAATAGGTTACCTATCTGATATTTTTATTGTGCATATGCCGCACATTTATAGTATCAATATATATTAGTTGATTAGGTAGTTGATAAGGTTATAAATAAATTAAAAATAAATATTAAATTAAAATATCGTTATTAACCAAATCCGTGTTTGTTACTGGCATAATAAAAACAATCAAAACAACCGCAAATTTCTAGATCATCATTATTTTTCTATTTGCACAAAATACATTTTGTGATATTCTTGTGGTAAGTACTAAGTATAAAGCTAGCACAAAGATACAATTGTTAGTTTTGTAAAACCTGTATTACATTGTTTTCAACATCTTTCTTCATATTAAAACAACTTAAATAGAAAATATGAGCTATATAAATATTAATAAACGCGAGTTATGTGTTCGTTTAATAGAACATGGAAAGTACAGTGCATATGTACATCAAAGAAAGGTTTCCTGGTTTAACTGAAGCAAATAACAACTGTACTGTTGCAAGAATTCAAAAATATTTGTTGCCAGAATTCAAACAGCGATGGAAAGCTGGCAGATCTAAAGACATATTTTTGACAAGATATGCTGAGTGGCTTAATGGCGATTTTCGTATGCAATTCGATGAAGAGGAGGCCCCATCTACATCACATGCAAGTAAACGAGAAAGACCGTGCAAAGATTATGAATTATCATCGGCCAGAAGCAAGCACAGACAAGCCATTAGACTGTTTCAGGAATCTGGGTTGGATCATATTCACCATTCCTATATACAAGGCGTAAAATCAATTGGAAAATGTAAACATGCTGCCATTATTGAACAGTTACGCTCTATGCCGACAGAAACCTTGGCTGGGCTTCATAAGAATTTAATGGAAGAAAAGATATCTCTGGTGTCTTATTCGAATGACGAAGCACTTCCATTGTTACTAGATCTAGATTTAACTAAACAACAGTATGAGTACTTTAGAAAATGTATTACATATAAAAACCTCAATTTGTGTCCAGCGTACAAGTACGTGCTTGAAGCGAAAACCCAGTGTTATCCAGATAACAAAGAAAAAAGAGATATAGGTGCTAAAATAAAATTGCAGTCTCTTTTAGATCACACAGTTACTAGATTATTGATGCTTGATTCCACTAAACTCCCTGGTGGTGACGCAAGATTGATTTTGTACTGTAAGTGGGGATGTGATGGTTCTTCTGGACAAAGCGAGTACAAACAAATTTTATCAAGTGAAAGCAAATTAATAGCAGATGCAAATCTACTGATAGCATCGCTCGTACCACTTAAGCTTGTTAGTGAAGAGGATGAAAGTGTCTTTTGGCAGAATCCATCGCCTTTGTCAGTACGTTTTTGTCGTCCTATCCTTATAGAGTTTGCAAAAGAAACTCCTGAGAAAACTAGGAGTATAGTTACAGATATCGAATCTCAAATACTTGCATTAACACCATCCTCCGTGCTAATAATACAGCAACATTTTCTATAAAACACACATTATATTTTACTATGGTCGATGGTAAAGTTGTTCAAGTTTTGACGAATACTCCATCGAGTGCTAACTGTAATGTATGTCTTGTTAAACCAAGTGAAATGAATGATCTTGCACGAGTAAGTCAAAAGTAAAGTAGTAAGTAAATCCGAGAAAGTTTGGTGAATACGCACGATCTACAGCTGAACTCTATGTAAACAAATACAATGCCATCTTCAGTTCATAAAGTACTTATTCATGGAGAGAGCATCATTACATACAATTCAATATTACCTCTTGGACAACTATCTGAAGATGCTCAAGAATCTAGAAACAAGGACTACAAAAAATTCCGACTGCATCATTCTAGAAAATGTTCGAGAACAGCTACGACTGAACGTTTTCATACTTTATTATGCTCATCGGATCCATTATTTATAAGTGGTCTTAGAAGACAACATACACCGAAGCATATAGAACTCGCTGAAGAAACATTAAATTTACTAGATAGTGATGAATAACGTAAAAACAGGTATTTTGTATAACGTTATGTACTGCTTAGTTTATAATTGATTTAACTTTTATTATTATTTCGAAAGTTGTGACTCTGTATCATTTCGCCTATTACTTTTAACACGTGGATAGAATTTATGTCACTTTGTCCGCATTTAAAAAATGCCGAATATCATATTTTTATATGAAAAATTTATAAACAGCTACATATAATTCTTTTTGTATACATCATTATTATAATTGTTATATTAATAAGTAGTGTTTATTATATTAGTTTTTATAATTTAATCTTTTAAGGTGAAATATATGCAATTAATTACACATCTTCATATGTAGATATTTTTTTCTTAATAAAGTAATAATATTTTCATAGTTTTTAATTGTTCACATTAAACTTCAACTATTTAGCAGTACTCATACCAAATTTTATGAAAATCGGTCCAAAGATGACAAAGTTACAGATTTTTGGCAAAAATATGTCGATTTGGAACCACTGTGCGACAGCCGAACCCCAACGCCAACGCCAACTAGTCGGGGCGCATGCCGTTCGAAAGGATTTGAGAGGGTTTGATCTTGCCGTCCTCACCAAATGCAAGTTCGACAGTATTGGATGCGGTTCGGTGATAAAAATGTCGAGCAGGGAGGATAATGATTTGATATTTGCGAGTGCGGGAATAATCGTTAATTCGTTATTAAGAAAAAAGAGAAAACGTTGGGCAAGGCATTGGTGGATGACAACACGTTTTAAAGAGAGAAGCAGGTATAGCGGAAGTTATCTAATCGCGGAATTTGAAGTGAAGACCGTGGACATTTTCGAAATTTCTGCAGAATAACATCAGAACTATTTGTTGTTCTGCTTAATTTAGTAAAACCAAAGATTTCGAAACGTATTACAAATTATGAAGCATAGCAACTCAAGAAACATTTGCAGCAACACTGCATTTTTAGAACACGGGAAACTCACACGCAAGTTTCTTACACGTATTCAAAATATCAAAACAGCCTATATTTTACATTATTCTCGAAGTTTGTGCTGCCATAATTGAAATATTTGATGAATCCATTCAAGTGAACAGGTATATTACATAACTGATTAAAATATAACAAATAAATAAAGAGAAAAAAATTGCTAACAACGACCAAAGCTACCTGTTTTTTTTTTTAATTATTAAAATATTAGTTTTCAATAAAGTTGATAATAAATTTGAATGATATAAATCATCTGAACCCATTTCATAATCATTCAAGTTGGCAAGGGGTCAGCAGACTCTCTACTTTTCTTTTTATTCCACCTTAATCACAGCCAAATTCAATGACTATCTTTTCCTAAACATAGATTTTTTTCTTGGTTAATTTACAGTTTTTATTGTGAGACCCTGCACAATACGGCATTCCATTACATCCCGATGCCGTTCTTTTAATTGTAAACATAATTCTTAAGTTTTGCTAAAAATATTACGCTACTAGTGTATCTGATATTTCGTTCGCCCGCACGCAACTGAATAAACACAAATCCCGTCCAGACCTAATCGAACGTCCTTTGACGTACCGACACGAAAGCCAAAGCTTTCCAACGCCAAGGGTAGCATTCGATGCCGTTTGGTTCCGTTCGATCGCTCCAAATCCTTTCCAAGTATGAGCACATGGCCGTGGCTTGCGTTCAGCCGTCGGTCTGGACGCGTCTTTAGACGAATGAGTCCGAAGTTAATACATATGTATTGGTGTATTGTGTATATAAAAAGTTAGGTATTTTATATGTACACTTCTCACAGAAAAAATCGGGACACCAGCAATCCAGAATTTTAAAATTTCTTGATTGTAAATGCAACTTTCGGAGGACGTATTCACTTATCATAGCCCATAAATCACTTAATTATGTATATTACTACGATCAAAGGTAACGACTTCACATTTAAACAAAAATAAATATATAGAGAGAAAAAGGTTTATGTATAGAATAAACAAATGGGAGTTTTGGTGACCGCGTTTCCTTTAGAAATACCAATGAAAAAAAAATACATAACAACAGAAAGAACTCTTGAATAGAGGGCTTCATTTAGAAATATATATGTATTTAACTTGTTTGATGTTATGTAGAGATAATTCTTTTTTAATAAAACATGTGGTGATGGGATTTTACTATTTAATATTATGTTACTTGTTAGTGCTGCTTTGATATTAGTTACTTACTTCGATTTATGCTCGCGAGTAATACTTTAGCAATAAACAATATGTCAATCAACCTCCTGAGTTTTTGAACGATGTGATTTCACATTGATTAATTACACTATTATTGATGTATTCATTATTGTTGTTGTTTAGTATTTTTAAATATTGTATTACTACAAAATATTTTTCTATGTATTAAAAAGTGACCAAAAACAGTGTAAGATTATTTATAAAATTCTTAAAGCAATTAAGTTCGCGAAGAAATTATTTATTTTATTAATCTTCCGTTTATTGTATTTTCAGGAAATATATCTTAGCTATCGCCTGTGTAATCAGATCTATTTTCTTGAAATATGGCCAACACTTGGTCTCTTTACAAACTGTCTTTATGTAGCACAGGCTTATTAACAATTATTTACAATATTATTGGATTTATAATACATAACAAACCTTGTAAGAAAGCATATTGTTCGTCAATCAGTTAATACTAAAATATTTATTTTTGAATTTGATACATTTAATACTTTTTCGTTGCTACTGCCTGAAGCTGTGTTACAGACCAAAAGTGTTAGCTACATTTCAATAAAATAGAACGACATTGGATTACACAGGCGATAGTTAAGATATATTTCTTGAAAATGCAATAGGGGGGAGGGTTACTAAAATAAATAATATCTTTTCAAAATTAATTCCTTTAAAAATTTTGTAAATAATCTTACACTGTTTTATGTAATTTTTTAATACATAGATACATATTTTGTAGTAATACAATAATTAAAAATACTAAACAACAACAATAATGAATACATCAATAATAGTGTAATTAATCAATGTGAAAATCACATTGTTGAAAAACTCAGGAGGCTGATTGACATATTGTCTATTGCTAAAGTATTACTTGTGGGCATAAATCAAACTAAGTAACTAACATCATAGTAATAGGTAACATAATTTTAAAATCCCATGGCCATGTTTTCTTAAAAAAAGAATTATGTCTACATAACATCAAACAAGTTAAATACATATATGTGTATTTCTAAATGGTGCCATCTACTCAAAAAGCCTTTTAGATGTTATGTATTTTTTTTGCATTAATATTTCCATATTCGGTATTCCTAAGGAAACACCGCCACCGAAATTCCAATGTGTTTATTTAATGTATAAACCTTTTTCTCTATATATATTTATATTTTTGTTTAATTTTTCAATTTTTACTTTTGATCGCAATAATACACACAAAAAAGATTTATGACTTTGATAAGTGCATATATCCTCTGAAAGCTGCATTTACACCCAAGAAATTTTAAAATTCACGATTGTTGGTGTCCCGATTTTTCCTGTAAGAAGTGTACAAATACTATTATAGTTAGTTTTTCAACGTTCTGGTTAATGTGTTGTTGTGGTCGTTCCTTGTTGTTGTCTGGTTGTGAATATATACTACATACATATATTATCACTATCATCAGCGTACGCGCAGATTTGGTATGGATTTGTAAGTCAAATATATCGTTTGTATATATTAAGTACAGCAATGGTGGTAAGTTTCATCCTTGAGATAATCGGTATTCTTCGCACAGCTGTTGGGTTTCGACATTGTTTACTATGGCAGTTTGTTTTGTATCGGTCAAATATGTTTTAATTAGGTTCTCTGGTGTTGCTTTTATGGTTAGAGAGTCTAGTTTTTTTATTAGTTTTCTTCTTACTAACGGTATCGAAACCCTAAGCTTATTTTCGTAACGTTCATAGAAAAAAATAATTGCAATCGTTGAGAGGATTTAAATACCAATTAAAAAAATTTCTTCTCGAAAAATGTTATTACACTATTGAGGAATTTGTGGGAAGTTAATTAAGGTAGCTATCTTAGTATCGCTATTTTTAGTTATTTGTTCTATTTTGTGTAATTTTTATTCACCGATTTTACATTGTATTACTCATGTAATTAATCTTCTGACTGATGTCCATATTCTGTTGAACCATGACATAAAATAAATAAATAAATACCATTAGTAAATTAGTGTACACTCACCCCATGCAAATACGCACAGGTTTTTTCAAGACTAAATGAATTATCTGACTACATGCCGTAGGCAACTACGTACAGTAAAATACAAAATTCACGTCTCCCTAAAATGTCGGCGTGGGCAAATGGTATATCCAATTTAAAATGTAAACACATTCCAGACAACGATTTACGAAAAATCGAGCGTTGTTTATATTTGACCAGCATGCACAAATGCGGTTCACGGAACAAAACCCAACATTCAATTCATAAAATAGAGAGAAATTAAAAAATATGTACATATGCGACACCTTTGATATTCTACCCGCTTACTTTAGTTAACACATTTTTTTTTTAATTACCGGCCATATAATATTGTACACGAACAGAATAATTTATTTTCGCTACACGTCTTTAGTCTTTACATCGTTACTCAATATGTTTATATTTTCTTCAATCTAATCGCTCTGTAATTATTATTTTCCTATCAATGTTTTAATTTTCTCGCCTGTCCCCATTATCTTTATAACTAATAACAATATTATTTTTTATGTTTTAAACCATTCAGACATTAACTTTAAATTAAGTAAGAATAAAAAATAAATTATAAATAAATTTTATGAAATGGGCAACAATTTTACCTCTTGTTGCTAAAGTTGTTTCATGACGTTGATACTCAGCCATTATTAACTTATAATGATATATATATAGGATAATCACAACTATTAGGTGCTGAGGAAACAGAAAATAAGGACAAAGCACTCACTAAACGGCAGACTTTTTGTTATTGTGACAACCAAAATTCATTTTACGCAAGAACCATTTGAAGAACATATTGGAAATATATCTCCAGACTTTCGATTCGTTCCGAGATTTCATAGAGTGCTGCTTGCTGTTTTGTTATTTTTTTTCCAATAAATACATCAAAGTATACAATGTTAAAATATTTACGCAGAAGTTGAGCTAGATCTGAAACTCGTCATCGTTTTTTCTCCCATGACGTTCCTTCAATTTCCTTTTTCTTTTTCTTTTCTTAGGAGAGTAGACGCTTACCTCGTGTATATTTTTCTCGTGCAATCACACTTTTTAGTTTCTACCGTTTACAAAAAGCTAGTTACAAGCAGCTTAATAGAGATACTGTGCATAAGCATTGCTTGTTAGACAAGAACCAGAGGAAATATAAAATAAATTTACTTTTTATAATGCCTACAGCTTCAAACCTTTACCCGATCCAGCAGGTGATCTTTTTCTTACTTCTGACCTACGTGTACACAGCACGAAGTCTCTCTCATTGCCTAGCAAAGGAACGGAATTGCTTCTGCGATGTCGAAATTAAGCTTTTACCAACTGGTCGTTAATTAGCATTAACTTATCAGCAGTTCTTGCAAAGTTTCCCGTCGCGCGCGCAAAAGCCTAGCAAAAATTTCGCCATTACCATTTGTGCGAATGGAAGCAATGGAATTTAATTAAAACCGACGAGAATTCAATGTTCCAACTTACTATATGGAGTTGAGGTTAAAGGATATGGCCGAATATGTATAAAATCGGCTTTTATATATAACATTCACTTTCGTACAGTTAATAATTGAATAAAGTGAAAAATACTTTGGTGTTTATATGTATTACATTCTGTTCTCTTATGTGTACAATTAGTTATATGCTGTGTCTATATAAGTGTAAGAGATCCTCTCTCTTAACTTTTCATATATTAACTTTTGGTTTTGACAATTGTAGAAATGTAGGTAATGTAAAACGTGTAAATTAACTTCGATATTTTAAATGACAACGCCTATTTTTTGTTTCTATAGACAAGGAATGCATCCACTTAAAAAAGGTAAACTTATATGGTTGAATACTATTTATGGTTAGGCAGATTTCCTAGAAAAAATGCCAATTTATCACTATTTAGTTTTCTCTAAAGAAATCTGTTAGATGATCGCCTATGTTACGCTAAGCGAAATATTAGTTGTGTTGAATTTAAAATGTTCCACATTGATTTTTGACTTTTCAGGTCTGGAAAATTAGCTTAATAACTCGTTCAACGATTTTTGAAATTATTTGGATGTAGTACAAGCATCTTGGAATAGCTGGTTGATCGGTTATGTCATACCAACAGAAGTATAGTTAGTGTTGAATTTGAAACGTATGGATGGTTTACATCTAAGGAACTTCAGAAATTGTTGAACGAATTATTAAGCCAATTCTTCAGACCTGAAAAGTTGAAAATCCGCATGTACCATTTCAAACTCAACACCAACTAATATTCTGCTTGGTGTGACATAAGCGATCATCCAACTGAATTTTCTACATACTCTACATACGATTTGAAATTGCAACAAAGTAAAATGGCAAACAAAGTTTTTACTGGTTAACGCGTAGATTGACTAACAGAAGTATTTGGACCTACCTTAGT
This sequence comes from Protaetia brevitarsis, assembly GCA_004143645.1. Classification (NCBI taxonomy): domain Eukaryota; kingdom Metazoa; phylum Arthropoda; class Insecta; order Coleoptera; family Scarabaeidae; genus Protaetia; species Protaetia brevitarsis. Next base: position 24,697 of record RXPK01000800.1, read on the forward strand.
GTAAAGAGAATATCAAATTAGTTACATACGGTTCATATGGTTGCAATTGACGCCAAATATCACACAGTGTTTCAACATCATCAAAACAGCACAAGTTGAAGCAAATGTTCAGAACTATAGTAGACTCCTATTCATAATTCTATCGATTTTAATTTCACTGTTGTATCAATATAAATATGTATGTAAGTACGACTATCTAAAGCAAATGCAAATACAAACTACGCGGCCTTACCAGAAGCTGGTAGTGGAACCATTTTTTTTTACAAAAGCGTAAATTACAACGTTGTTAGTACAGATTACTTTAGCGAGACACCATGGAAACATGTACCAATCTAAATTTAAACTTTGCTGTAAAAGATAGCAGTTCTGCTATTTCATATATCATTTTGAGAGAGCTTTCTCAACTTCCTTCTAAACTGTAGTTTTGACATGTGCTCCGGTTGACCCTTCCATTTTTTGACATTATTCTGTAATTCTTTGAATACTATTGAATGATAAAACCAACCATTTAAAATAAACATTTATACTTAATTGGAATTAGTAAAAGAAATATTTCCTAATTGTTTTTTATTTATTATGAGATTAAGCAACGACTAGTTTAGACCAGAACGTCTTCACCACGTCCGGATGAATATCTGAGGCACGTTGAAATCTATATGAGCGATTATATAACATATTCTCAAACTTGTTATCCTATAATAAGTAACGAAATAAAGTCGTGATATTTACATAACGTGTTTTAGTTGCAAACTAAAACCAGTTTCTTATTCGCAAATTTTAGCAGCGAAATATATCCGAATTTGAAATAAGAAAATTAATTCCTATTGATGACGATCGAGAATATCTGCGGGTGTAGTAGCTTATATGCAATTGTGAAAATTAAAATACCTAACTTCCGCATTTCATAGCTCTTGTGTTTGTCGGTGATAGTTTTCCCATGGTTTCATACTGATCGTTTGCAGTTGTTTTTAAATAACATGTAGAATCCATTCGGGTAAGAAAAAAAATATCATTTCGATTAAAATAAGAAAGTTAGATGTCAACTTCCTGCAAAACTACGCGTCTCCAAGAGGTGAAGATATTTTTGAATGATCCTACAGATGGAGTTTCGTTATAATTTCTTGTAGTATAAATTTCATTGCAATAAATCGCGAATAAAAGAAAATTTACTAGTAATCTGAAACATTCACCTTGTATCTTCGTAAACATACAGAATTGACCTATAACATTTATTACTGTGTCATTAAGTCAAATCTGCTTTGGGCCACTAAAGCTTGAATAAAAGAATATAGGACGCCTTCCATCAGTGTGTGCTCTATATTCCTCAATTGATCCAAAAATTAATTAAAGGTATTGGGTAGAAGTGCATTGATGTGTAAGGAAAATTTGTGCCATGGTTGTACATTGATGTTATGTTACCATTGTTAAAGATGTGAGTTTGTACAAAGATAGAAGGTAGCTCAATTGGTTTTGCTTTCATGTATGAAAGATGGTGTCTTGCCTCCCATTTCAGCGCCTTACACGTATTACGGATGGGTGTGCACTCTGTATATTTTTTAGATTTTTACCAGTCAGAACAAGAAAAGACGTAATTGTGGCAAGGGAAAAAAATCATCCCCAATATAAGAGCTTAGGTCGCGTTGTCATAACAATTAATTTACAAATTTAGTGTTACCAATACTGTTTTTGTATCTGTTTGAGTGTATTTCCAAATTTATTATTATAGCGTATAGCCTATAGAAGGTGTTGACTTTTTAACTACATCAAAGAAATTTGATTATTGATTAAATTAAATATTGGTTCTTTATGCACGATTATATGGTTTAAACACATAGAGTCGGAAATGGCCAATTGATAAATGCCTTAATAATATGAGCGCGGAAATAGGAAAATTTTTGATGGGCGCGGAAATGATAGGCGCGGAAGTGGCATGCACCCCGAAAGATGCCGATATTTCACGTAAAAGCCACTAATAGGATTTTGATCCATTTGAACAGCTTTCAAAAGCTTTCATGCACTTCAATTTTGCTCGACATATATGAAATAGGGCGATAAAACCACACACGAAGACAAAACACACCGACATCAAAATCAATCTGGCTTCTTGTTCTTCTGTTTATCTCTGGCTATTTGTTCGCTACGTTTACGCGGTCCCGCTACGGAACGACCCTTCGCTTTTTTAATTATAGAGAGATAATAGCAGTGCGGAACGGACCGCCGGAAACATAAAACATCGTGGCGGCCTCGCAGTTGCGGGAAGTATCGCAAACCGTAGCGCAATTATCCGGCTTTAACGATGAAAACTTTAAGTCGTTAGCTTCTAAAATATATATACGGGATAACACGCCGTTAGAAAGCTCTGCCTCTACTTCTATGAGCATATGCGTTACCTAAAGAGGGATAAAGAACGAAGAAATGCTGTGATGATGCAATTATGGCAAGAGTTTTAAGTTTTGACAAGCAAAATAGATTTGCTGTTACTGCTATTATATTGCGTTGAAGAGTGCAGTAAGGGAAGAAAGAATTTGACTTTGATATTAACCCTGTCGCTACTTACCGGAATCTGGTGTAACATTTAATTTAATGCAAATTTGAATGATTAGAATTATCTAGCAGGTCGTGTTTGGTAGTATCATTACTTTCAAAGTGTTCAAAAATGTACACAATCCGTGAATATTGTGACATGTACTATTTTGGGGTAAATGTCGCGGTAACTATAGGGCTGCTGCGTTCACTTACGCTACGCGATACCCTCAACACAGTATATGTGTATATCCAGTAGTTTCACATCGCCGATAACATGGGTTTCAAACATGGCGCCCAAGGAAATTCGCGGTGTTGCATAGGTGGGTGAAATTGGAACTAAAACTATTTGAATCTGTTTATAAGCAAAAATCTAACCTACAAAGCCGTTCCATTCTGTCATTTTGACATTGATGTTGTGCGATTTTCTGTCAATATTCAGTCTGTTTGAGTATATAGGTTATTTTGGTACCCACTTTGGAATTATTAGTTGCAAATATAGCCGCCAAACGCCATCGCGAGTTTCCTTAAATTGATAGACAGAACATCAAAGGCGCCGACACTTAGTGAAACTACTCGATAAAGTTTATACTCTGCCCTCAACATCAGCATCCACATAAAAAAAATGTTTTTCAAAGTCTGGATGATCGCATGCGATAGACGGAGCAAATTGATATTTTGGTTGGTGTTACTGGAAGACCACGTGTAGCTTAACCCCCAATCAGAAGAAACCATTCTTGAGGCTGTTACGGATGATCCCAGTATGAGCATTCGAAGAATTGGATGTAACTAAGAGTAGAGTCGTATCATGCTTTCCATTATACGAAAGTTCAAGCCCTGCGAGATGACGATTTTCCACTTAGAGTCAATTTTTGTCCATGGATGTTGCAAAGGATGAGGGAAAATGATAATTTTGGTAATCAGGTATTGTGAAGTGATGAAACGATATTTACTTGCGACGGGATTTTCAACATGCACAATAACCATTACTGGAGTATAGAAAATCCAAACGTGGTGCGTCAACGAGGATTTCAGAAACGGTTTTTTTGGCTGACATAATCTCTGGACATTTATTAGGTCCTATATTTTTACCACTTCGTAACAATAGCGATAATATTCTTAATTTCCTACAAGACGGATTGCAAAATCTGCTAGATAGTCTGCAACTAGCACGGCTACTAAATTTAGTTAGGCGGAGCGCCTGTTCATTGCGCTATGCAAGTGATAACCTGGTTTAATAACAATTTTTCCCAAAGATGGATTAGTCGTGGAGGTCCTATTAATTGGCCTCTACGATGGCCAGATCTTACTCCTCTAAATTTCTTTTTATGGGGCAACTTAGAAAACACCGTCTATCGTACTAGCCCCGAGAATGTGGAGGAGTTAAGACAACGAATTATTGTTGCCGTCAAAACGGTAACTCCCGAAATGTTACAAAACGTTCATTTAGGTGTTCGTAGAAGATTAGAAAACTGCTCAAGAATAGATGTTCAAAATTTCGAACATTTGTTGTAAATTGACAACTTCAGTGTCAGTTCCATGATTTGAAATTTCATTACATTTTTGGGTTTTATTATAATGGCTACAGTTTTATTGTTCATTTAGGTATGGGTTTACTTTAGCGTGAATTACACAATGTTGCCGGATGGTTTCATTTTTAAATACCATTTTTTAAAACATTAAAAGTTCTAAAGAAGCACCGATTGCATTTTTGTCGTCAACAAATAATTCTTTAGCGCCTTCTAGAAGGTGGCAAGGTGCGTTTGAATCACCCTACAAAGCAGAAGAGAGTAAAATCCATTCAAAAAATTATAAGTTTCAAATTATGCCCTAATTACATCACAACTGTTTTTGCGATTTTTGTGTACGCCTAGTATGACATATATCTCGGTAAGAACCATGATGTTTATGTTGGTGTTTAAGGAACATTTAAGTATGATTATTTAATAATTGTGTTTTATTCTGACATTATAATACATTATGCAACTATTAAGTATTAAACCATCTGTAATAATAGTAAGATACGTTTTATATGACTATGGTGTTTTTAGAATTTATTCAAATAGATCATTTTACACAGATCACTTACATTAGATTCTGACTTTGATTATTGATGTGTTGAGTATTGTATAATTGGGAAATGAGCAACCACTATTTTTTTATTAAGCAAGGACAAAATCCTTGATTTTTTATTTGAACGGCACGCGTTGTGATATAAAATGTAACTTTTCTTTTTTATTAAAAATTCTAATTTCACAAACAAACAACCTGCAATTCTGTAGTAATTTGAAATTTTGCAGCGTAAATTGCAACTAAGGATATATAATATGATTTTCCGTATTACCAGCCATATTCTGAAACACATTAAGTATTGATAGTGATGACAAATCCCATACGAATTGATCCGAGCCACTCCATGCTAAACCTAAATTATTATTGATTTATCTACTGAAATTTGACAGTTAATATTCATTTGTACAGGCCGTCATAAAAGTTTAATTTTATAGAACACTTTTTGAAATTGTGAAAAACCAATAAAGCATTTTCCTTACCATAATTCTTTATTGCATAGGTACATACAATGTATTCGCAAAAAAAAACCCACGCGCAACATTAACTGTAAACTGTTCCCCCTCAAATCTAAAGTTTGTTGAGGGCTTTTGTAACTCTGTAGATATATAACATAATAATAAACGTAACGATTTCCGTTTTCGGATGTTCATACATTGCAGTGCAAACACGTAAGAGAAGCGTGTTTGTACTTCAAATATGTGGTTGCTGCGGTGGAAACGCGTTAAAGTGATTTATACGGTTAATGGTGCTGTGGTTTTCTGAACGTAGTATGACGGTTCTACATAATTAATAAAATTTAAACAGTATTGTGTTAGAATAGAATATGTTATGGTAATGTTTAAAACTTGCTGCCACTTTACCACTATAAAAATATAATATTCTCTAATGAAAAACATGTGGTAATTTTATTTGTACCGAAATTCTTGTATAATAGAAAGGCTATAGACAATTTCATAATACCCTTTCTTTATGGAATTGTATTAGAGTGTAGCGAAACCCAAATTTTTGGATGCGTGACCCCGTCAGAGTGGCTGAAGGGATAATTAGATTTTGTGCAGAATTACTTCAAAGGCGAAATTGCTTCGACTGAAGTTGAGGACTAAATCTTCAAAGCGTTGAATGGTAATGTGTAAGAATGAAGTATTAGCCGTTATATACTTATGAAGTTCATAGGCAATGCAAAGCTTATCACTGCTGATTATAATCTTTTTTTTCGAGGTTATGGGTTTTAGAACAACAAAAAGATATTAACTAGTGGTGGGCGATTCGACCGAAAAAAGATTCGTTAACGCTAAAGGAATCCGCACTCGATTTTTGTGAGTCAATCGATTTATTTTTTTCTTGCGAATTAAAAATCGCTTTAAGAAAGGAATTGCTTTTACTGATTATAGTCACAAAGCAAGAAAATCGAATAGGGTACTACATGAAGAATATTTAAGTAGGCATTTGCGGTCTAACTCGAAGTATATACCTAATGAATAGCGCGTCGATATTCATTCTCTTAACAGGTATTCTTTATGGATTACAATCTTTAAAGTTTGAAGTGGACTTTTAACAAAACGAATTTATACATTTTGATGATAAATTGCATTTCCATGGAAAGTTCCATTATAGGTTGTGCAAAATGTAAATAGACGAAAATTGAAGCCTCGTTTCCTGTGTTATGTTCGTACAGAGAAGTCACTAGTAGAGGCAGCAGACGAAGATACAGGAAGCGATGGCTCGAGTTAGCCACAAAAAGAATAATCGAGGTTTTGAGTGTGGGATTTTGAAGTGTAATATATTAGTGTTTTAATAAAAGTGTCACTTTTATTAAAACAGTTACTTTTAAAAGAAAGCACGTAAATAGAAGATTCTGGTGTCTCGTAATGTAAGAAAGGCGACAATAAGTAAGTAGTATTTTGACAGACAAGATACGTGATTCGATATAAATTTCACCTAAGTTATAAGTAATTTCCTTAGGCTCTCTAATGCTTTTGTTTGATCATACGAAAATATAACGAAAACAGGTATCAGTAAATCAGGTGCTATAAGGAAAATGCAAATTTCTAATTTACCAAGCATCTGTAGTCATTATAATAGACAACTCTTCATTTTGTTATTTGTCCTCACAGACTAACGTCTTTATAGAACGGATGGTATAGTAATTGAGTAATATAACTATGATTTAGTATGAGAAGATCGAGATACAGATTTTAATCATAATGTGTAGACTACCACACCTGCATTTTATATCGAAGTGATATTTTCTAGACTTCACCGATTTTAATTTAAATAAACATATTTAAACAGAAGTTTGTTTGTAGATTAGTAGTATGTGTAAATATACTTTTTTTCAACCCCACCAAGACTACCTTAGTAGCATTTACTAGGAATCTTAAAACCATAAAACTGGATGGGCAAAATATAGATTGGATAACGGAGGTTAAATACATATCCAGGCCTTACTCTAGACAATAAACTTCTATTGAATAAACATGAACTTGAAGTAACCAACAAGGCCAAAAGAGCTATGATGGTGTGTAGAAACTTTGTAGGGAAAAATTGGGGATGCAACCCAAAAATACTGCTTTGGATGTATACAGCGATAGTGAGACCGATCATCATTTATGCATCAGTAGCATGGAGCAAAGGAACTAATCTGGCCACCGCGAGAATTAACCCTCCTCGCAAAGTGCAAAGATTAGCATGTGTATGCATAACGGGGGCTATGAGAACCTGTCCAACAGCAGCTATCGAAGTAGGTATTTGGATCTTACCCCTCTCCATATTGTGGTAGAGGGCGTGGCAGAAAGAATTACACTCAGAATGGTCAAGGAAGGGACAAGGAAGTTAGGCATAGGGCTCAATCTCCTGACGGTGATCAAACCTAGGGCATGCCCGGGATGACATGTCAAAAAATTGAGCTTTGAGAAGGAATTCATCACAAAGCTTAGTAACAAGAACGAGTGGGATCATAATACCACCTTGAACTTGAATAGAAATGCCATCAAATGGTATACTGATGGCTCCAAGACGGCAGAGGGAACTGGAATATGGGCCTAGAATCACATATTTCGAAAGCTTGGGAAAATATCCAAGTTATTATTTCAGGCGGAAATACACGCTAATTGAAAAGATGTGTGTTCAGTTCAATACGGATAGAAATTATCGAAAGCAGGAGATTAATCATCATGTCTGATAGGTCAACAGCCATCAAGGCGTTGAGCTCATATGAAATCAGTTCCAAGATGGTCTGGGAATGCCTAGGGAAATTAAATGAGCTGGGCAAAAGAATAAAGTAACCCTCCTGTGGGTTCCGGGTCACACAGGCGTAGAAGGAAACGAAATAATGGATAATTTCGCAAAGAAAGGGGCTGGAATGCCTCTTGCAGGGCCTGAACCCTTTTGCGGGTTAAGTAGCAGCACAATACTGAAGAAACTGAAAATAGAAATGGAGCAGAGAAAATCCAGCTACTGGGAAAATCTCCAGGGAATGAGGCAAAATAAAATTCTTCTAGGAACTTATAACCAGAAGAGGTTTATAGAATGCATCAACCTGAGTAAGAACAACGATCGCATATTAACAGGAATACTTTCAGGCCATTGCAGACTGAAAGGACACTTGAGTAAGCTTGGATTGGAAAAGGAATCTGAATGTAGATTTTGTGGGGCACAGGATGAAACACCCATCCGCATCCTCTCAAACTGCGTAGCACTGTGCAACTCGAGGACGTTGCACCTGGGAGCATGTGAAATCAAAGAGGGAGACTTACCTAAACTGGGGTCCTCGGATATCCTACACTTTTTGAAAGGAATAGGATTGGAAGACCAGCTGTAAAGCAGCAAGAATAGGGGCACAACAGACCTTTTAGGTCGCAGAGTAACATCACCCTTCTATTTACATACATACATACAAATATACTTTATTATACCCTTTTGAAAATATAACTTTTAATACATGTTTGATTGTCCATGTAGGTGATACAAATAGGTAGTACGAATACAAAAATAGTACTTCCTAATTTTGTTTATTTGTTTACTATGAGATGACCTCCAACTACTAGATAACTGTTTGTCTTCATCAGGCTGTTGCGTGATTCCATAATAGTCACTGTTAGAACATCAAAAAAACAACAGAAGAATTCAGAGTGAATATGCATTTGCTGACCGGACATTGTGAAAAAAAAAACTATCGAGTGCGGTCGAACATTGAAACAGTTTCCCTTTTTTTTACAATATCCGGTCAGCAAATGCATATTCACTCTAAATTACACACACACTTACAGACTTACAGACTATTAAAAACTGAAAGGACATATGCGTAACCTTGGATTAGCAAATCAATCTGAATGTAGATTTTGTGAGGAACAGGATGAAATGCCCATCAACCTCTTCTCATACTGCGTAGTACACAAGGGTGTTGCACTTGGGAACATGTGAAGTCGAAATGGGGACCTTATCTACCCTGGGGTTTTCTCATTTTCTACACTTTCTGAAAGGGATAGGATTGGAAGGCCAGCTGTAAAAACAACAAGAAGAAGAAACATGATAGATCTCTTAGGTACCAGTTTCATATCACCCTCCATTCATACATACATACATAAAAAGTTGGACCAACGTTTTCGGGATGGAAACGGATTTGTTTATATCGAGCCATTGAAATACTGGTAGAGCAAAAGAAAAGCAAAGATCTACTGTACATGTACACTGATAGAATTTTTTTTGTAAAATTACATCGACGCACGTTGGTTACTTGTGGCCATTACTAAGGCTCAATTCACACATAGCGTTTTTAAAACGCGCGTTTCTGCGTTGCGATTGACGTTTTATAATCCTTCCAGTTCACACATACTGCGTTGCGTCGCAAACCGCAATCAAAGCACATACCGAAAGTATTAGATCGTCTTCGCCACTTTAGCAACCATCTCTGTCGCCCCTATTAGTCGAAGATATTACCGACCGTAAATCGTCGACGCAATGTATGAATTGCCGTATCTATTTGTATATGTTGTCCTCATTTCTAAGCTGTTGCGTTTGACAGCTTAACCGCAGCATGCGATGGCTTAGGCTGGGTTTATGCACTGTGTTTGTGAACATCCGTTTAGAAACGGATGTTTGTGCAGACCTGCGTCGGTCATAAGTTTCATTGCGTTCGCTAAAGACCTTCCTCACCCCTGGGTCCTCTCAGTACGTCCTTGGACTATTTGCCAACGCATACTACAAACGCACGTTTGCATAAAACGACTCATTTGATGAAATGTATTTAAAGCAAACGGACTTTAATTATGGGACGTACGGTTGAAATACCGAACGCGGGTATCTAGCGAACGGACGTTCCTGGCGAAAACAAGTGGAAGATTTAAGATAACAACTTATTTTTGGTTATTGTATTGAAATACTTATAATACGTTTCAAAGTTACAAAAGGGGCTCCATTGCTTGCCATTTTCTAATAAAATCAACAATTCGCTTTTTAATAGTAAAATCATTTCATCATCTTTAATTGGAGCTCCGTTTCCTTTCAGAACCAGAGAGGATTCGTTTCTATTCAGTTTCAGAGAAGCTGAAATTCAAATATGTAAATATTAGGATCCATCTGAGAGAACAGGAGATTATGATTTATTATCTAATACTCCACATCTTCATATGACACAATAGTCGTATAAAAATTAGGCTACTTAATACAGGGTTGGGATAAAGTATGGAACCAAGCAAATATATTTAAAATGAAGAGGATGGTATTGACGAAACTTTGCAGATAAGTGTAAGGAATATAATACATCTCATGGTGATTTTGTTGCTGTGACTATACTTCCGGTTCAACCGGAAGTTCGCTCTATTTTTTTTATTTAAATGGAACATCCTGTGTATTTTTGGAGATTATAATAGACCTTGTTTTTCTGAATTCGGGCATACTTATTTTAGCCCCTTTATCTGTAAATAATGGGGAGATAATTAGTTGGGCAAAATATCAGTGGGAATGATACAATAAATCCATAGATGTCAGTCACAACCCGAAGCTTTGCCTAGCAACAAACAAACAAAAGGTATTATCATCTAGTAGATAATTGTTGACAAACAGTCAAGTTTATTTAATTCGCGTCCATCGAATTACTAATTGTAAGGATGAAAATGGTGCATTTAAATGAAAGAGAGCGTATTGAAATTTTTATGATGATCGGGTTTGGTGATCGCAACTCATGAAAAAGTGTGTCACCTTTGTAATGATTTGCATCCCGAAAGCACTCCTATAACACGTTCAGCTGTCACTAAAACACTAAAACTTTTTAGTATAACTGCAACGGTTAAAAATTCATCAAAAACAGGAAGACCGCAGACCACAACTAACGCAGTTAGAGAAATCATTGCTATTGAATTAGAAGAATCACCCCAAACTTCTACCACAACTTTAGCACTAAACTATGGTATAAGTCGTCGTTCTATAGGAAGAATATCGAAGAGAGAAAGTTCCATCCGTATAAAATACACCTACTTCAAGAACTGTCAGATGATGATTTTGACCGACGCCTGGAGTTTTACGAAAGAAACTTAAGTGGGGAAAAGTATTTGGATCTACTGAGAAACCACATTATTCCTGCACTTCAACACAATGGGGAGTTGCCTCAAAGTTTTTGGTTTCAACAGGATGGAGCGCCTCCCCACTATGATAGGCGAGTTAGGAACTTTTTGGGTGCTACTTTCCCAAATCGATGGATTGGACGTAGAGGATTCATAGAGTGGCCTGCACGTTCTCCAGACCTTAGTCCATTAGATTTTTACCTTTGAGGTTTTCTCAAATCTCGAGTTGAGGCAAAGAATTGTCAATGAATATGATTTAATCTGTAGAGAAGTTTTGGAAAAGGTAACTCAGGAATTTCGTAGAAGACTTACATATTGTCAGGAAGTAAACGGCGAGCATTTCGAACATTTTAAATAAGTTCGTTTATAAGATGACTACCATTTTGTTGATAATTTACAATAAATAAAATTAATTGTTAAATAAATGTGAAGTGTTCTATCTCTTCATTACTTATAGATAATGGTGCTAAAACCAGTATGGTCGAATTCGCAAAAAACAAGGTCTATTATAATCTGCAAAAATATACAGGGTGTTCCATTTAAATAAAAAAAAAAATAAAGGAAACTGGAAGTACAGTCACAACAACAAAAACGAAATTAGATGTAATATATTTTGTGACACTTATTTGCAAAGTTTCATCAACACCATCCTCTTCGTTTTAAAGTTGTTTGCCTGGTTTCATACTTTATCCCAACTCTGTATATATAAAATATCTACCTTTGCAAATAAGACGCTCCAGTACACCTTCAGTTTCAGTTAGAGCCAGCGCACATGCGTCGATTGTCAGTCGACGCGCGTGTGACTCGAACTCGAAGCGATTTTCTCGCCTTCCGGCTTCCTATGCAAGTGATACGAATGCCGCATACGGGCCGACTCGTACTAGAAGCGGACGCGAAGAGATTAATTGCGACTCGTGCGACTCTCGAACCTTGCGATGCGGTTGAAACCGAGCTGGACGCACGAATCGCATGTGACGACTGCAATCGGACCCGTTAAATTATCATTTTTTTATTATATTATTATTAGTAGTATCATCATTATTATTAAGTGAGAGCTATTCATAAAATATTATTCTGGTTCTACCCCTGGAAAGAACAATTACAGTGACCGTTGTTGTGTTATTATTATTTATCCGCGAATTTTTCTCCTCAAAACTCTTAAATACCCATTAAAAAATGAAATCATTTAACATGAAATTCATTGGTGAAGTGGAGAAACGCCCAGAGCTATACGAATAAGAAGTAAATTTATCAGGAAAGGATTTCTGGCTAAATTATGGGCTCTATTAAAAAATAGCCTTATAGTTTTTGTAGTATATTTATTCTACTTTGTGACATACTTTGATTTCCAACAACTGGCACATGTTTCGACATATGACGTAATTTTCAAGAAGAACCAAAAACGTTACTAATAAAACTGTCCTTATATTACAATGCTGATCCTTTTTTCTCGTCTAAAAATAAGTTTCATCCGTATAAAGTACATTTAATAATACATTAATAGCCAATTCAATAATAAATAAAAAAACGGCTTATTTGAGCAAGTTGTATTAGTCACTGGATTATAACATTTTACTTAAAGCGACGTTTCGACAAACATATGTCTTTTTCAAGCTACAATGATAAATAATTAGTATTAAAACTATGAATAAAATAATAGCAGGAGTTTAAGTATAACTTCGTAAAAAATTATAAGTGAACGTCAATATCAATTAAAATTGCAACTGTCATAATTGTTGTAGATTAAATTTAACATTTAAATTAAAATTATAAACTTATCAAATGTAGTTGAAAGGATGGATAAAATTGTGTGTGTTTATATGTGACTAACTAGTCGGCTCATTTTCCGTCTAGTTAGTCACATATCCTTAGTCCTTTATGTGTTTCCGTCTAGCTAGTTAGTTCAAAACGACAATCGTACATACATACCTTGTACGGTATTGCATACTGCTGCTTCCATTAAACAACAATAATTGGCAATGAACCTCAGCACAATCGTTACCACCGAAGAAATATGTACAAATAAATTCATACGCAGCTTTGAAATACCTAGTTTCTTTCATTCATCAACTCGAAGAAGTGAAGTGAAAAAACGATATTACTATTCTCATACATACTGCTATGGTTAGACTACCCGCGTTACCGCTGAGTGTATTTTGAGTTGCATATATTGATTTGTTTACTTTCTTCCGAACTGTTGTTCAACCTACCGAGAGTTTTTCACAAATTTTATATTTAGTTTGTATAAATTTAGTTAAAGAGTTTATTGCATGATTTAATTAATTAAGTGTTATGTTTTTTTAAATTAATTCCATTCATTTAAATGTCTATTATTTGCTAGTTTTGTTGAAAGCGGATTCTGTTATATTGGCGTTTTGTTAATACGACTGCGCTGTACGTTTTTGTGAGAGGGATTTTTGTAGGAAAAACAATTGTAGAATTTTGTCAGGGAGTTTCTTGTTCGACTATTAACCTGGGTAGACGTATTTTTCATTTCTTGTTGCCATTTCGTTATCCATTTTGGTTTAGTAAATTTAACATTTCTGTAAAAATATAGCCAATCAAGGAATTCAATTTGTAATAATTGTTAATATATTGAAGTGTACACATTATAGATATAAGATCATTTATTATTTTTGTTCGGGAAGATATTTTTAGTTTTTTTTTCTCATTATAGTTTAGAGTTAATTTTCGGTTTTTCAATTTTACTGTTTCATTTTAATTTATCAATCACCTCGTCTGGGTGAGTAGGAGCATTGTTCTTGTTTTTAGTTTTTGCTTTAATGTAAATTTTTAGTAATTGTCCACGCTTAGTTTATTTTAATTTGATACCACGTGGGTTGAAATTGTAAGATTTTGGAAAATCTTCCTGAACAAACAAATCTTTTGCTTTGCATAGGAAATAGCATTGTCCTATTTTAATTTAGAATCAAATGCAGTTTTTATTTTAGGCCAGAACCTTCAGTTCACGGTTTTTTTCTGCACAAGTTGTAATTTTATCCATTTTATAAAATAAATTTGATTGTTAATTAGCATCGTTGGGTTAAAAATTCTGTTCTTTTATTTTTATATTAAAACCTTTACAATTTTTCGGGTATTTAAGAAGGTCAGATTTCATTCACTCACAATTTGCTTTTCGTGGTTAGATAACTCTGAGGTTAATAGTTTTTTTGCGCCCTTTAAATTTTCTGTTAAGCTAGCTAATTTAATTTTTCTTTTTTATTTTAAAATTCAGCTTTGCATTTTTCAATCAGTACACAGCAATACATAAATACATACAATGAGCCTAATGGACAGGTTGGGGTTATATAAATCACATCATCGCTAAAGCTAGTACACCAATTTCTAATAAAAATATAAAGCATACAATAAAAATATTCTTTAAGAAAACGAGCGTATACGTGGTACTTATTTTAATTTAATATTAGTAATACGTGTTATTAATGTGTACTATGCCCAATTGCTAATTACTAAAAGTTACATGATTTCTTATTAGGTAGTTTTACAAAGCATGTGCTATTTTACAATGTTCTAGTTAAAACTACTGTCTAAATGTATATTAAGTAAAGTTGTCATACTAGCATATCAAAAATTACAGGTTAATGTGTTATCACATACTAACCACATTCAATCAAAATACTTACCTATAGCAGCCACTGTTATTTCGCTAAATATTGTGTAAAATTATTTTTTATAGCAATTTCGCTCCTACAGCAGCTGTAAATTATGGTTTATACGGATAATATAGTTATATTACATTATTTTACACTATCACTAATGTAAAAACTGCGTAAATTTACCGCAATTTTTTTCAGTGTAGAAGAACAGACTTTAGACTTAGTAAACGGGGATCCCTTAACAGTTTTCTAAAGAAAATAAACTATAATTGTATCAATTGTTATGATATTTTTAATTTTGTTTCGACTTCGAAGGCGTCAACTTCAGAAACATTTTAAATTGTGTCATCCAATTCATTCACTGAAGTGGTATGTTTTCACTATTCAAATTAGAAGCCGCATTTCCATTGAAGCATTAAGAAAATTTTTGTTCTGTTGCTTGTTTCCGGACTGTTCCTAAATGTTCGTCAGTGGGAACATTTTCAAAAAGAAGCAACATAAAGAAAAAGTTTCGTAATGTTGCTTTAATGCAAACGCGGCTTAATATTGTAGTGGTATCCATAGTCGATTGGTTGTAAGTTGTATACGTATTTGAGGGATATTTTCTTGTTGTAGGTCATGCAAGTTAGTCAGACAGAAAAAAATAATCACTTAATTTCACTTTTTACTTGGCACCGTGCTCTGTTATGTTTTGTACTGAGTTACTGAGTGCTGACTGGATGTAACTGAGAATATATTATTTTAAATAAAACACCTTACTATTTAGTAAACAAGCATACTGGGAACACGTTGATGTCTGGGCAGCTATTTGTTGAAAGTTGCGCATGTGTACAAACTTCCCAACCCAAACTTGCCCAAACCAAGTGAAATACATTCATACATGCAGAATGGTCAAAGTCAAAAGCCTAATGTTGGCAATAGAAAATGTACATTGGCACCACTGTGGCAGTTGACTCGTTGGAAATTATTGTTTTATTTTCTTGATACCAACTTCAGACGCTTTCGATTAATTACGGTGCATGATTACATATGTAACACTGACAATAGATGGCAATCTAAAAGTAAAAAATACATTTTCGAGCCCCAAATGTGTTGCATTGCCTTCAAAATAAAAAGCAAATATATGTGTGTATAATTTGCTTTGAAACAAAGAATTAAATATTAAAAAATTGTTTCTTTGAAAGAATGCGGTCCATCAGTGTGTTTGTAAACTTAGAAGTTGATTTGTGAATGGCGGTTGTTCATATTCACTCTTCTTTAATTTTTTTTTTATGCAATCCAATGGGAAAATGAGACGAAATAAAAATGTGTTCATCGCTAATATAAAATCCTTATAATATTTCTTATTACCATCGTCAAGCACCGCTAAAAAAATCTACATCGAAAATCATCATCGTCCTCCATAGACCATTAACCGGAAACGATGTTAAATATTAAATCCCGTACTTTAATTAAAGAAACGTGCCCTTGCCTCCAGGCGGCAGAGACGACGGCGTCTGGTGGAACTCTGGCGATTGCTTTATTCAAGCCAGCCAAACCAGAAAGGAAAGAAAGTCTGTGATACAACACTTAATTAAAAATTCATCCGGTGCCTTTTCGGTGAGGAACTGACTTTTCTATACTTCGAATCTTGAATTTTTCTGCGGACGCATTTAATTAATTCGAGGGATTCTTAAAACTACCTGGTTTTTATTACTGTTAAAGGAGGGTGTTTGAATTACATTTGCCTCTTTAATTTGGGGTTACAAAACAGCAATTATTTTTTTTAATGTAATATCATTAGACTAGATTTGAAACGCAGTTTAAGACAAATACAGTAAAAAGCACCTAAACCGACGCAGTTATAGAAATTACAATATTGTGTATTACAATATACAATAATACATAATATATATTATATATAATATATAATTTATACATTAGTGAACAAACTATAATCCCTCTTAAACCTAGAATGCGTAAAAGAGACTAATATTGCTGGTATTTTTAAGTATAAGCTCTAAAGCATGAAATGTATAACACATGCTGCAGATCATAATAAATTTAAGTTTTAATAACAAAGTAATTGTGTGTGTGGAATTTGGGTGCCAAGGAATTTTAAAAATCGAAAGGACAAATAATCTGTATAAACTTACCCCTACAAATAAAAGGAGCAATAAGAAAGCAATAAAACTTCAACGTTAATGGTGTTCTTCGCTTGTTCGTTTTCTTTAATCTTTCAATATTTACTTTATAAATTATAAATTAGATGGCTTTTAAACTTTCTGTAGAATTTATTATTGGTAATTATTTACTGTTAATAATTCAGTGCTGCTCATCATATATATGCTTTCAAGAAGCACTTTTGACAGATTACCCGTACTTATATTCTGCATCGGCAATTAAAATTGCAAATATTGCGTATGGTTGTTTGTAAATACATAAGCTGCGCATATACGATTTTACAATTTGATACTAAATCCCGATAAAGACCCTAAAGAGAGATATAGTGTAAAACCACATTGTAGATGTGTTGTATAAATGATAAAAACTTGTAACAGAAATATGTGTAAAATGCTAATGTGTTGGTTTCTACGTCACTCTACACCTATATACCGATCAATTTAACAACAAAAACTAAAAAATAGCATCGCATTTTTTTACTGCTTCAATATAAAATTAAGTTATCAAGTCTTTAAAACACTCTAAATACGTACATTTTTGATAATTCGCTTATTTAAACAAACGTTTGGATATAAAGCAGAAATTGTTGAAGGATTATCATTCAACTTATTTTAGAAAACAGATTTTACCTTAAGCCTATTCTTTATTAAAATCAATAAAACAATTTAACTTTCATGAACACAATTTTCTTTAGCCTAAATCTAAGTATACGTGGCCTGCCAACTATGTTTTGACTCGCTACTTAATTTCTTATAACCTTGAGAAAACTTGTATGAAAATCGAATCGTCCTGGAAACCAGGTCGCTGCATACTGATTATAGCACATTATAGGATAACATTGTACCGAGTCTACATCACACATCACAATTTCGAAATTCTTGCGGTCAAATTTTGTAAAATCGCAAATTCTACGGGTCCAATTTAAATATTTCGTCGAGTGTAGTATAGTAGTCGTCATCGTACCTGATGAGCTACGAAATATTGATTGTTTATAGTTTATTTGTAGGTGTATATTTTGTTATAAGAACATATTTATGACGATAGGTAGAGAGATGGCTTACAGGTTTTAATATAGTTTTTGGTAAATAATTGATACATATGCACATATCCATAATTGGTTTTTATTTTTTTTTTTAACTATGTTTTACCAATTCGACCCTTTTGCAATTTTAACGTGTAGTAGCTAACCAATGAACAAATAAGATATATTTTTTTGATAGGTATCACTTCAGGGGTCAGTATAAAAAAATCACTCCCAAAAAATACACTTCTCGTTTTTTATAGTTTCCAGTGTCACAAAAATTCTGAAAAAAATTATATTATAATGAGTTTATGGATCGTCAAGTACATTTTAAATTTCATAAAGATATCTTCAATAGGTACTGAAAAAAAATGTTACGTTAGGGATTGTCACCCCCATTATTCCCTTACAATAGGGGTTAGGGATGTGAGCTTAATTGTATGGCTATTTTAGATGAAGAACAATAAAAACAAGGTAATAACCCTTCATCAGATGCGAGTGCAGTTTTCATATGCTTAACCGGCTGGACCCTTTCTAGACAATTGTAAAGAAAAGTTATTACACTTGTGACGTTGTGACATAAGTTTGATAAATTCGTAACTTACATACCTTCCTTAAAATAGTAATATACTTTATTGTTATTGTTGTTTCTAACATATCAACTTTTTGGCAAAATTCAGTGGCTGCATATCTCCATATTGAAAAAAGGATAAGATGAACATATAACTTTTAATTACATACGTTATTGCTCGGTCATCTTTATCTTATTTTTCCATCTGTCTTACATCCTTGTTTGTGATTTATTCTTCACTTCTATAAGAACTGAACAAAGTTCGGTAGTATAACTACAAACACTTAAAGTGTTGCTTTCATAACATGCAAAGTTTCCATAATAAAATTGTCGCTGTTTATACTAATGTAACACATGCATATATTACTAAGCTACATGTTGTACATTCACATGACGTATATGTACAGTGCCCTCCAGATCTAATGTCTTCCCCTTGCAACGACCAAATATCGATACTATTTTCCGCATAGCAAAGTCAAATACTTCGGGTCAGCTCGTATTTACAGGTAGAAAAAGAGTGTGCAGGGCCATTATCATTATTGAGCAGGGTGTAATCATATTTTCTTAACACATTTAAAGGAGAAAGGGTTTTTGCAAATGAAACATTTGCGTATATTAATCTGTTGGCTGTTATCGCAAGTTCACTAAACCGTAGGTGTTTCTGTGTTGTTTGCCTAGGTTAATATCTATTGTCATTGTATACATTTTATTGTTTACATTTATACTGTACATATATCTGTTACTGATACTATTATATCTACACCTGCTAAACCGGGGCGGAAGTTAACAGATGTTATTATATCGATACGGGCAAGGGATAGTCTTTGTGAATCGTTTTAACACAATTACCAAACAATACAATCGAATACAACTTAAATAGCAGAACGACAAATAAAAACATTCGGCTACTTAAAATGTACAGAACTGTTAATAATTCATATCATCGCATCGTATTAAAACTACTACAACATTTTACAGGTTAACCTTCAGCACTGAAGAAAAGGATAAAAAAGAAACATCGATAACGTAAATATTGATAATAACAAGAATAGATAAGAGAAGGTATCGGATTAGTAATCTGTGAACAAGTTCTTAAAAAGTAAAATATTATTTTGTTTCATACAATAACTTATTATTAATTATTTGTGTATAAGCTGTAATTAGGAGATAAGATTTGGTTTATATAAATATACAATACATAAAACACGAATAGAGAAAAAAACTGGAACAAGGGATGAAAATTTTACAGGTAATAAACCGTTAATGGCACGACTGTTTTATTATTTGGCTATTTATATCAACGAAAACTTCTAACCGCAGCTGGGGTTCCTCATTATGAGACATTTCGATAACCGAATTCAGGTGCACCGCTGCAATACACGTCCTATGTAACTGGGATGGCTTTTATTAATAATATGTAATAAAAGCACACCACCATCGATTTTATCGGGCATACTTATCTATGAATCGTAAACTAAACGAAGGTAAATATATAATATAATGTTTATATCTGCCACCTGCGAATCCGAAAATAGCCGAAGCGCACAGCTTAGAACGTGTAGTAGAAAGTATAGATACATGGTCGTAAGGCGGAGACATTAGAAAAGAAGCACACTGTACGTAATAATTAAATAAATTTAATATAATAGATATTTTATTAAATCTGAACTCTGGCCTATGTAAATAGGTATTAGGTATTCTAGAAGGGTCTTCTAAAATTTTCGTGGAGGATTAAAATTTCTCGCGCCCCTGTCAATATCGGTTATAATTTATAATAATCGAGCATACATGTATAGTCATATATATGTAGAAGTGGTATAGATGAAGTTAAGAAGTATTAAATTAAATTAAGAAAGAACTAAGTCGTAAAAAGCAAAACCACGTCTATTTCAGAACTACTTATAAAAACCAATGTTGTGTGTGTAATGCTTTACGCCATAAGGAAAATTTGAAGTAAAAAGAAAGTAAAATAAGAGGCAAAAGCATGTCGCAATCAGATTATGAGAGATAAAATGGTGGCGGCACCTATTAAGGTCAATTTTTCGAAATATAATCAAAATAACTTTATACGTATGAATGTAAGCCACTGCATTGGTAAGTATTTATACTAACTAAATAGAATCCAAGGTTTAAAATGACAGAAGATGTGGCAAAAAGGTTTCCGACATAAAAAACTGTTACTATTTATATGAGTATGGCAAGAGAAGAAAAACTTAAGTTTTTAGTTTGTATAGGAAAAAGTAAATAACCAAATCAGTGAATGACGAAAGTATTTTTTTAAAGAGTAGCTAAAGAATTTGGATATAAATATTAAAACGCATAAAATAAAAACTACCTACTCCTTGTCATAAAAGATTTTATATTTATCAGATGTCGTTTTAAAATTCTTAGTAATAATTATAGCGATTTTTTTCTGAATTAGATAGCTATTAAATGTTTTTAATATAATATTATTATTATTATATTTATAAATTTATAATAAATAATAAATAGCGATCTTTATAATCAAATAAAGTTACATTGATTTACGAGCTCACGGTTCGATGTCAACATATCAAAGTCAAGAACTATTAAAATTGATTGCACATTGGCCTTGCTGCTTTTCTCCATACAAGTACACTCATTAAACTGAACTTCTTATCTTTATTTGTTTACACAACAGAGAGTATATATGTTTGTTTGGTAATTCCAGATTTGTAGCATGAAAGGCAAAAATAAATTATAATTATAGCTATATAGTTCATAAACAGCTGTTTCAATATCATGTTTATTCTACGATATGACTAAGGGGATTCCATTTATGACCTGAACGAGAAAGATCCCCGTCCGAGCGTAAGTCCCAAATCACAAGGCATTTACGATGTGTATCTCATTTCAGCGCAGACAACTTAGTATAAAAGTCAGCTTAATCGGTGTTAGGGCACAGAAGAAGCTAAGATTTCACTACAGCTACATATTCACCTTATTCAAGAAACAAACCATCAATTAGTTAAAGGTATGATTTAAATATAAGAATAACCAAATCCTAATTTTAACCTTACAATTCAATCATATTTACAGATGATGAAATTAGTAATCGCCCTCTGTTTAATTGGCATCAGTGCTGCTTACGTAGTACCAGTTTACTACGAAATATACCCTGAAGATGCCACTTTTGACGACGCCGAATTTGAACCACAATTATCACCTGCAGAATTACACCATGGAAGCATCCGAGAACGCAGATCCCTACAACCTGGTGCGCCGTCTTTTCCTATGCCTGGTGGTCAATTGCCCACCTCTGTGAGTGGTAATGTCGAGAAACAGGGACGCAACACCATCGCTACAATTGGCGCCGAACACAAAACTGATAGGTACGACGTTAGAGGCACCTGGACAAAGGTAGTCCATGGTCCTGGTAAAAGTAAACCAAACTTTCGCATAGGAGGGTCGTACAGGTGGTAAAATTATTTCGTTTAATAAAGTTTGTATTTATTTAATTTAATTTAAAGTTGTAATAAATTTAGGCAATAAAATAGTTTTGAAAAATTAAAAAAGATCTATTTGTTTTTTAATATAATCAAACATTATGTGGAGGCTATAATTATCTAACGTAAAAATCGCCTTAAAGGGTAATTATGGCCATATTGCTTTCTGCTCACAGATGGATATTTACATTTTACGTTTAACAATCTCTGATTTGTTACGTTAAAAGATTAGTTTAAACTAGTGGTGGGCAGTCAAGACTATCGATAGTTATCGATAGTCGCTAGCGATAGTACCCACCACTAGTTTAAACAGAAATATAATTTTTAATCCAACGTTTTGTTTAAATGTGCACCACTTGACAGATCTAATGTTTGGCTGATATTTGCTTTTGCATCTAAGAAGGTTTACTGTGGTAGATAAGTGTAAAG
The DNA here is from genome assembly GCA_004143645.1 of Protaetia brevitarsis. Taxonomy (NCBI): domain Eukaryota; kingdom Metazoa; phylum Arthropoda; class Insecta; order Coleoptera; family Scarabaeidae; genus Protaetia; species Protaetia brevitarsis. The sequence goes on from RXPK01000800.1 coordinate 47,121, forward strand.
TATTTTATAATTATGCAAATTAAGTAAAAGAATTGCAATTATTTGATATCGGAAGAAAGTGTTGTTACATTGCGGCTTAAATGTGTATAAAATTATTGATATACACACACATTCTCACAGCTAGGGAGCGATTGGCAACCTTTTTAGTATTTACGTTTAGCAATAGGTAATTAAATATGTCTATATAAACTACAGATCAAGTTATATATTATCCTAGTGATGCTGCTACTTTTTGTACCAGTTTCCTAATATAGTATACAAGCGCGAATGTTGTGAAACATTCATGTACATTCGTAGCAGTATATATAGCAGGAAAGCAGTGCATAAAACGTAGTCATGTGTAAAACTGCTTCTTTACGTTAGCAGCTACAACCTGCTTCTCTAAATACGTTGTATAAAGGGAGTATCGTGCATCGGTTTGGATCGGAGTCGCGTGCATATTTTGTCGTATAGGGGTATTTAGACCGTCTTGATGACTTTGGGAGGCGCGTGGCGCAGAAGGGATTATTTTTTTTTCAATGATTAAATTAATTATTTTTTTACAACACCGGCGAGGAATGGAGGTAATAATAATTAAATGAGTAAATTGATTTTTAATTTTTTGATAATTTATTAATTTGTTGCATTTTGTAGCTGTAACTTCAGTGCTTATGTAATAAAAAAAACATTATTTTCATGTGACTATTGAATTGAAAAATTTGCTAAGTTTTTGTCAAATAGATTAAATAGCTTCTCTTAATATTAAAATCATATTTATATTATTATAATAATTGACAATAAACTATTACAATACATGTTGGTTGTATTTTATTGCAGTAGTAAACTTTGGTGGTAACTTTTAACTGAAACACTAACAATAATTTGTGTATGGTGTTGTTATTTATATGAATTTGGGTGGTGTTAATAATACAAGGAACAAAGAAAAATACGTAAAGGCTATATTTATTTGATATTATAAATTCAGGAAACAGTTTATTGTAAGAAACAGTTCATATTTATTTTGTGACACTATCTATGTGTTATAGATGTTTTTTTTTACCGTAAAAAATATAGAAATGAACTAACAAACACAGTAAAGAGGATATTTCTAAAAATACGTATATTTTAGTGGTGTGTTAAATAAATGGCAACCGTACGCGGTAAAAAAAAATCTAGAATAACGAATATACGAACATCGCATCCACTTAAGTAAATAAGAAAAAAAAAATAAACAGAATTCTCTAACTACATAGAAATATTGCTTCTTTTTGTCAAGCCCAGGTGTTACTAGTTATTATTGTTAAGTACTTGTTACCGTCACCGTTTTATAATTGATAGAAAGTGCCAATTTACACATTTCCCTTCAAGAAACTATACTTGTGCATTTGTTAATCAATTATTTATATTAGTATATACCACACCTAGGTGTATGTATGTACAGCTATTCTCATACGTACTGCTGTGTACTGAATGAATTAATGAAAATGCAAAATGAAAATTAAAAATGAAAAATTAAATTAGCTAGCTCAACGGATAAAATTTTTAAAAGGGCGAGAGAAAAAGAATTAAGACTTGAATCTAACCACGACAAGTAAATTGTGGGTGAAAGAAATCTGACTTTCTTAATTACCCCAAAAATTGAAAAGGTTTAATTAAAAATAAAAGAACAGAATTTTTAACCCAAAGATGCTAATTAACAATCAAAATATATTCAAAAAAAGATAAATACAATTTGAGCAGAAAAAAAAACCGTGAACAGAAGGTTCTGACCTAAATTTAAAACTGCACGTGATTCTAAATTACAATAGGACAATGCTATTTCCTATACAAAGCAAAAGATTTGGTGGTTCAGGAAGATAATCCAATATCTTTCAATTTCAAACCACGTGGTTTCAAACTAACACAAACTAAATTAAGCGTGGACAAATTCTAGTAAATAACAAAAGAAAATTTAAATGCAAGCACAAAGCTTCTACTCACCCAAACCGAGGTGATTGATAACAAAACGAATCAGCAAATAAGAAAAACGGAAAAATTTAACTCTTAAAACTATAATGAGAGAATTAAAACTAAAATCTATCTTTCTGCACGAAAATAATAAATGATCTTATATCTATAGTGTGTACACATCAATATAATAACAATTATTATAAAGCGAATTCCTTGATGGACAGAATAAAAGACAATTTATCAAATCTCTATATCAATTGAATAAACAAAATGGCAGCAACGATTTAAAAATACAAGTACTCACTCTAACATCTACCAAGGAACTGCCTGACAAAATTCTCCAGTCGTTTTTCAACAGAAAACCTCGCAGACGTACAAACAATACGCCAACATACAAAAGACAAATAATTGAATTGAATTAATTTAAAAAAACTGAACACTTAATTAAATAAATCATACAATTAACTCTTTAACTAAAATTTATACAAACTAAACATTATTGTGTAACTTTCTCGATACAATGATTCAGCAAAATCATGACAAATTAGGCAACTAAAAATACACTCGCGGTAATGTGGGTTGCCACAGCAGTACGTATGTAAGTATATTGTATTTCCACACGTTACTGAATCAAATAGGGCCGTCCGCAATATAAATGCATATAAATATTTAGTGAATAACTGCAACAAACACACTTTCAGGCGTTGTGCAAAGTTGTAGAAATAGTTTATCTGTTTAATATATACCGCTATTTAAGGAAAACTGCTACTAAAAGTTTTTAAAAGCTTTTTTGAACTGCTAACCAAAAGTAGCAGAAGCAGGTTGTAGCTGTTAACGTAAAGAAGCAGTTTTATACATCACTATTATATTTCAGAAGCTATTCGATGGTTTATGCACTAGAAAAATAATCTTTTCTAATTACAATAAAGTTTATGTAATTAATTTGTACATACATAAAATAACTGCGAAGTGTTTTAGACGTATTTATGCCTATAACATTTTTACCGGCACAAGTCGAAAGCAGCTAAATAACCGCATGTCTAAATGATGCCTAGTATTTGATAATCATTGCTGTATAGAGCGTGACAATAGATCTGTCAGTCAATTTAAAGTTGTAATTTAGATAGATATATGCATATATTTCCCAAACCTGTGTTAGTTTTCTGGGTGTTTTATATCATTGCAAGGCGCACTGCTAGTAATTTAAAACCGGGTGTAACATTTCCTTTTTGTTCATACCAGCACTATATTTTAATAATTATTATATTTCGACATGTTAAATTTAAATTAAAAAAATTATTTATCAAAATAAAATTTAATATCCAATTAAGATTACCGCAAGGCGTTTTTGTGGTTCATGAAACTTAGCAAAAAAATATCTCTGCTGGCAAAAGGAACAATTTTCATTTTTTGAAATATTGATGTTTTGAATTATAATTGTTGTGTCGTGTACGTGCCTTGTTGCAGGTCCTGAGAAAGGAAATATGTACCAATCGAAATTTACAGCTTGGTGTTGAAAGATAGCAGTTCTGGTATGTTTATGTATCATTAAAAGTTTTCATAATTATCTTTATATTGTAATTTTAGCACTTCTATTTTTGTTTTGTAATACTACTGAATGATAAAATCAACCATTTAAATATAGGTAGGTATGTTGAAATCCATTGAATAGATCGATTTTGGTTGGTGGTTGTACGTATAAATAATTGTCCTTTTCATTCATAAATACATATTTATTTATATTTTTTAAAACGACATGTTTCGGCTGAGGGTAATTGCCATCATCAGGTTTACTATACAAGATAAATTATAATAGAAAATAGAAATGAGTGTAACATTATTATAATGATGACTATTGTATAATTTTTCAAAAATATGTTAATGTTAAAAGACGTGACAAAAGGGCTAATAGAAAAGTTGAAATATGAATGAAATGATGATAAATAATAATCAATAAAGTCCTGAAATAAAATTAATATGCTTAATGAGCTTGAAATACTTGCAAAAAAGTATTAATATCGACAATAACTTGATAAAAAAATCAAAAACTAACATTTGAGATAAAACACAAATAAAGCAGGATATAACAAAGAACAAAATAAACTTACTAAAGGCATATCTCTGTATTGCGTCTGTGTGAGAAACACATAAACAATGAAGCACATAAAAGCATACAAAACAGCCAGGATAAAAAGTAAAAAAGTAATTAACTAAAAATTTTGATGGTAAGTAAATATTATGTAAAAGTGACTTAAAACTAAAAATTAAAAAAATATATTATGTGAATGACTGAAACATGTTTTAATACGTCAATGAAGTATTGAGAAAGAAAACCATTTAGTTTGGAAGATAAGTAAATATAGTCAAATTATTATATTACACAAGTTTATTTAATAATATAACCGCTTTATCACCCTTCATCACATTGTAAACCTCATTTTTATCAAATATTTAACACATTTTACCACATTTTAATTTTCAACAGTACGCACTCAAACAAATTTGATAAAACTGGGGTGGAATAGAATAGGAGAAGAATTGCGTTTGTACCTAAACCTGGACTGCACTCGTACACTGTAGTGTTGGGACTTATGAGTATTTTTTAATATTCATAATAATGGCCACTAGAAATGAATGAGGTAATAAATTATTGCAAGCTGAGCTAAACTGATTTAAAAAATTGATTTGTAAAATTAATAAAATGGAAGAGAAGAGGAGGAGGAGCGTGATTGGCCGCACCATTCAATATTGTCACGAGCCGCTACTGGTGAAGTAGGGGCTTACTATTATACCTACTCTTATCCTAATTCTCATATACATTTTTATATACCAGCACGTATAAAGAATGTATGTCATACTCCAAAAACCTGTGAAATTGTTTGCTAAAATGTACAAGCATGCAAATGCTCATTGCTTTCGTTGTGTTATGAAAATCCTTTATTGTCGTATGTTATTATTATTATCTATTAACCATTTGAAAATGTACGTATATTCCTCTTCATAATCCCAGGTTTAATTCCATACTCCATAAAATCCAATTTTCTCATCACATTGTAATCATTTGCAGGAAGGTACAATTTTTTTTCAAAACGATGCGTCGAAAAAACCCACCCTCCAGACATTAAGATAACTTTTATATGCGTCGTCGCTGCGATACAGATACGAACTTCAAAAATTCAGACGGTTCCAGTTTAAATAATACGTGACAGAGCAAGTACCGGACTCGTTTTCCGGCGATGCCTTTCCGGAAGTGTCGTGACGATAACGTTAACGGTTTTTTGGAGGGGACTAACTGGTTTTTGCGAAATGATGTAGACAGGAGAATAACCGCCTTATGGTTCTATTCGCCCGTGGAACGCTGAGAGAGCCTGGGAAATCGCATAAAAGATAGAGATATATGAAGTGGAGCCCCTGTACTTTTAATTTAATCCGCTTTCGTCCGAATTATCTAAACGATCTTCATGTGAACGTAAATATTAATAAACCGGGCTGTTTCGCACAGTTGTATACGAAGATGAAACCATTAACGTAAACTACATTACAGGTATTCCCATGAACAAAAGGATCGTACAAATAACAGATAAAAGTTCCTAAACTTGTAATAGCTCAGGCTCGTAGCTTTTACAACTGTTTGGGACGATTTGCTTTAAATAAACTTTTAATTATTTGCTTCTCTGGGGACTATTCACAAAATATAATTCAAGCACAATCAGATTAGAATTCCGGAAGTTATAAAGTGAATTTGTCGAGAAAATATGGAGTTGACTGCAAATGTACCGAACAAACTTATCACATGAGTGAAGCCATGAGGCATATTAAATGTTGACATATTGTTTGTTGTTGTTATGAAAACTTAAGCAATTTGAGCAAGCAAATTATCCAATTAAGTTAAGACTAACTATGATTTATTTATCAATATATCTAGTACCGGTTTTGAAAACCGATTTTTACTGAAAATCGATATTAACTGGTTTTACTTGAAATAGGTTTTTGGAAAAATCGGTTAACCGATTTTTTATATCTAGCGATTTCCGCAGCACTAATATATATGTATATTTCCTAACTTACCTTTGGTTTATTTAGTTATGTTCGTGTATTTAATTGTTATATTAAGCAATTCTTTATCAATGTAATTGTACAGTCTGATTTATCTTTTAATGAACTGAATGAATAATATCTACTACAGCAGCACTCGAGACAGCTTTAAAAATTATGTGTTATGTTAAGAACCCTCTAGTTTACTTATGATAAATTTTTAACCTAGTTAGTAAATCTTTAGACACTTACATACATTTGCTCTGAAATACGATAATTTTTTTGCATAGTTATCTCAGCTTCCATTATGCATAGATACATATACCGGGTGCCCAGCCTAAGATGCAACGGTCCATAGCCGATTTATTATTGTTTTTGAAAAAATGTTTCAAATAAATGTTGCCTCGAATCATATTCTACACATTTTAAAATTAGTTTCAGTAATGACGGACTTCCGGTTGTACCGGAAGTAGATACTAATTTTATTATTTTAAATGGAACACCCTGTATATTATTGTATTTTTGGATTCCTTGTTAAATTTAAATAACAAAACGTTAGGCATACATTGGGGCTAAGTTGTACCGTTTCCGAATTACATGACGTTCTTCGAAAAAAAATGACATTTGCAATGCCTGCGGTGTTTGGAAATATCTCCGGAAATACGAAAGTTAGAAAGATGCGGTTTTCAGTTTTCGCTTAATCATGGAACAGCACACTTCTTTTATTTTAAAATTGTTGCGTTTACATTACAGAATTATTAAATAGAGCTCTGTAATTTTCGAACTCATGGATAACTTGATATTTTTAAATTGAATGGTATACCAATTTTTACATAAATGGATGTAAAATTTAATTTTCTTTCGATTTTATACGAGTGTCATTGTGTTTATCTCCAAAGATTTTGGAGATATTCGCGATTTTTCAGTTTTTCATGATAAATACGTATTACGAAGCGCCAGCCACCTTCCCCTCGCATTTCACCAGACTTGGGACTGGCTGCAGCAATACTGGCATGCTTAGAAAGTGGCCAACAGAATACAATAAGACGACTAGGAACAAACAAAACTTGAAATTAAAAAAAAAGAAAACACAACATTGTGAACTTTTTCAGACGAAGCTACCGTCCACAAAAATGGATTTGTGAATCGTCACAATTGTCGTTCTTATGACACACAAAATCCCCATCGATTTATTGCAGCACATAGTCAGTACAGAAAGTCAGTGCAACATATCATAGGCTTGTTCTTTTTCATAAGCATAGGCTTATTGGAATTTCTTCAGAATAATTTGGGCGTTCTGTCAGAAAATATTCCGCTAGCTACTCGTCAGCTGATGTGGTTCCACACGATGGTGCTCCATCTCCCAATACTGTCGAATTTCTCAGTTTTGAATGTGTCTTTTCAGACCGCTGGATTGGCGTGGAGGACAGATGACAGATGGCCTCCGAGATCGCCAGATCTTACAAGCTGCGATTCCTTTTTATGGGGTTTTATTAAAAATGAAGTTTATGACACGCCACCAACAACATCTGATGATACGTGCCATCGTATTTTAAAAGAAATGTTCAAAAGTGTTTGCAAAAGCGATTTCAATTATGTAACGCCTAAAATGGATCGCATTTTGAACATTTAATGTAATATTGTTGTACAAATTCTTTGTATAATGACGGCACTAACATTTCAAGTGTAACCTGTTGCGAGCAAGACGCTCGACGTGTATGTAGGCCCGCATTTCCAACGCGCTTCAGTAAATTCTACATTTTTTTAATTTCAAGTTTTGTTTGTTTCCAGTAGTCTTATTGTATTCTGTTGGCCACTTTCTAAGCATGCCAGTATTATTGCAGCCAGTCCCAAGCCTGGTGAAATGCGAGGGGAAGGTGGCCGGCGCTTCGCAATACGTATCTATCATAAAAAAACTGAAAAATCGCGAATATCTCCAAAACCTTTGGAGATAGATACAATGACACTCGTATAAAATCGAAAGAAAATTAAATTTTACATCCATTTATGTAAAAATTGCTATGCATTCAATTTAAAAAAATCAAGTTATCCATGATTTTAGAGTTCGAAAATTACAGAGCCCTATTTAATAATTCTGTAATTTAAACGCAACAATTTTAAAATAAAAGACGTGTGCTGTTTCATAATTAAGCGAAAACTGAAAACCGCATCTTTCCAACTTTCGTATTTCCGGAGATATTTCCAAACACCGCAGACATTGCAAATGTCATTTTTTTCGAAAAACGTCATGTAATTCGGAAATGGTACAACTTAGCCCCAATGTATGCTTAACGTATTGTTATTTAAATTTAACAGGGAATCCAAAAGTACAATTATATACAGGATGTTCCATTTAAAATATTACGTAATATTTAATTTAATATTACGTAATATTAAGTCCGCCATTACTGAAACTAATTTTAAAATTTGTAGAATATGATTCGAGGCAACATTTATTTGAAACATTTTTCCAAAAAAAAACAATAATAAATCGGCTATGGACCGTTGCATCTTAGGCTGGACACCCGGTATGTATTAATCCATTAATTTTTCGTTAAGAAATATGTTTGAGTGGTATAGGGATAGGAATCCCTCTTATATGTAAAAAGAAAAAAAATCTTAGATGTATAAAACATACTACTCTTTTGACTTCGAACTTCATCATCTTTTAAATTATTTGTTCCATTTACTTCACTTGAAATTATTAAAATCTTACAAGATAAAAAGGCGTACTTATCAACAGCAGTAAATGCTCCCTTCAAGGAATTCAAAAATTTAGGTCTGATGAATAGTTTGATGATATAATTAAAACTCTCCGAAATTGCTAACAGAGTTTGAAATAGAATCTAGATTTCTGGCGGATTTTCGAAAAAGAAGAAAATGCAAACTATTTGAATACGAACATGAAGATGAACCAAATATTTTAAATTTTAATTCAAAATTACCTTTTTTGCTATTTTAGACACAGCTTTAAACGCAGGTAAAGAAAGATTTGAATTATTACAAATTCTTCTGATTTAAAGAGTCTTTCTAAAACAAAACTTGCTAAACAATGCTCTGACTTAGAAACACAATTATCAAACATTACTAACAAAGAATGATTAAAAAAATTCTAAAACCAGCGAAAATAGGAAACATAGCCAAACAAAAGTAATAATGGTGGGAAGAGAATTTTTTCTTACCGGAACTAACCCTCTCAATACACCTCAATTTAGACATAAAAATAGTCATAACTTTTTAAACATTCGGAATAGATAATATAGGTGTGGAGACTTGTTAAAGTAGGCTGAAGTTAAAAACGCAGAAAACGTATGGCATTTCATTTAAAAAAAATATACGTTATGTCTGGCACGACGTTATAAAACAGCCTATATATGTGTGCCTAAATTAAAAATATAAAGCTTAAGAATGCTCCTATACCTTTTCTTAATATTTTTGTTTTGATAACTTTTATGTCAGATTTATCGAGTTTCCACATACTAATGCACCACCTGTATATGGAATGACTAATCGAATGTATCAATAGAATTCCATTGTTTTTTTTTTGTTTCCTTTAACATTTCTTTTGTTTATATAAGTTGCATATAAAGGTGGCAAAGAAATTCCACACCAGGGCGGCGACATGTGTAGGAACGGGCCTGATGGGCGAGACAAGAATGAGCCACCTCAGGTTTCAAGAACTACCAAATGGCAGATACGTAGGATTGACACACAATGATGTCATTGTTTATCGTATACAATCTTTTCAAATTGGCAGTATGAAATTGATTATGTGACTAAACTCAACACTTGGTGTTTAATAGCTTTAAGGGTGTTAACCTTTTGAGTTAGAGGATGATTGGAGTAGAAGTTAATATATCTCCCAGAATATGTTGGTTTAGTGTACCAATCTAAAATAATAATGTGATCCATTGTCCTAATCAAGATGTTGTCCAAAAAAGGAATACGATTGCTTTTCTCTCGCTCTACGGTAAATTGGGTTTTTGTTGTGAAAACTATTAAAAATATCTAGTGTTGATTCAATCATAGAAGCAGGAACTGCAGTAATGAGATCATCAACATATTTGAAAAAGAACGGCGGTACAAAGGGCAATTTGCCAACACTATGATCCAACAAGTAGTCCATAACCACACAGGCCAAAATAGGGCTTATGGGATTATCCACAGGTGTACCATATAACTGTTGATAAAACCAATTATAAATGTAAAACAGGAGGAGTCGAGTAAAAATTGAAGTAGTTCCAAAAATCTGCCTTTACTAAGAGAAGCATAAGTTCGGACAAGATCCTAATTATCGTTGACTATACCATTAATTAATGAAAAACCAGTTGGTAATTGATAATTGTTGATAATATCAACAAATTGAAACGTATCGCTAATATTATAGTTAGTTATATTAGCGAAAGCTGAAGTTATAGTGCTAGACAAATATTTCGATAAACAAGAAGTGGGGGAACCTATAAATTAAATAATAAATAAAATTATTGTTCATCATATGGAAGGCAACCTTCTAGGAATGAGACCGGATCACATGATTTGGACATACCTATTTAACAGAAATTTTTAGGTGGAAATCTCGATTCGGACAAGCTGGAATCTGTCCAAGAACAGAGGCAGGATCGGCGAATTGGTGCGGTTTACAGACAAATCAAGAACTGAGAGCGGGATTGGAGCTGGAATCTAGAGTAAGGCAAAACACCCTGGGGGTTGTGTACCAGGCGCGTCCCCGAGGTGGTGGATAGGGGAAAGACCATTTTGTCAGAGTTCGCTCAAGACGAGATGGTTAGTGGCGGCTATAAGTTCGTCCTCTCTGTTTAAAACCGGAGCAGGATGAATGAAGCCTGTTGTCGTGAACCGTTCCCCCCTCGTTCGAGCTGTCGTGTCGTGGCTAAGGGCTTGTACAGGGTTCTTCAACAATGCCAGTTGTTGCTTTCGGCTAGCGAAAGCCCAACTGTTAAACCAGGTACCAAAGGGATGGGGGGTCTTGGCTTAACTGCACGGACCGAGAGGAGACAGCCTCAATAAAAACCTAAATCCTAAGGTGGCGGACAAGGCTGATGGGATGCGTGGCTGGATAGAAGACCAGTCTGCTAGTCCCACCTTGAGGCATCTGGCGCAACCCATTGTATTTAGTCTTACCTCTGCATGCGGGGCTCTGTGGAGGTGGACCCTTTCTTCCCTAGCTACTCGTGGGATCAACCATGGAGGAAGGACTTTTATTAGCGGGATGACACCGCTAATAAACAGGAATTGGAGCAGGACCTCCATACGAAGCCTTCCACTTCCAAAGTGAGAGTACCTCCCGAGGAAGGAACAAAGGGAGGAGCAAAACGACTGGAGCAGATTGGAGAACAGGATGGCATCCATCCCCTCTCAAATTGCGTAGCACTGTGCAACTCAAGGGCGTTGCACCTGGGAGCACGTGAAATCGAAGAGAGAGATTTACCTAACCTGGAGCCTTCTGATATCCTACACTTTCTGAAGGGAATAGGATTGGAAGGCCAGCTGTAAAACAGCAAGAACAGGGGACACAATAGATCTTTTAGGTCACAGTGTAATATCACCCTTCTAATGTACACACAAGGCAAAACACAATGATCACCTACTAGGAAAATATGCCACGGTCGTTCAGGCAGAGGCATATTGCATTGTGTGGCAGAAATCAGTCAGAGGGTTATAATAAGGAGTGCATCTATATTTCAACACGCAGCCGGGTGATACTGGGGGCGCTAGTAAATCCCAAGATACAATCAAAACTGGTTTGAGAATGTATTCGAGAACCGAATAACCTGACAGACCGCAATAGAGTCACTTTAGGCTTCATACATAGGCGCAGAGCCGAAAACAGGGGCAGGTAAATAGTTGAGTAAAAGAAAAACACAAGCAAAACACAGGAACACGAAAACAATACATATACATATATATCTTGTATTATTATTTTTCCATATTTACCAAGAACAAGGATTTCAGAGCACTAATTTTTATTTTATTTTGAAAGGGTTAAACGAAACAAAAATATAAATATCTTCTATTAATACTGCATACAATATAGATATAGAGTCAGAAAATCATAAGGACATAGATTTTAATTAAAAATAAAAATATATTTCATTCCTATAAGAAATGCATTTATTTGTCAAACAACCGCACCTACTGTTTTAATAAACGATCTTACGGACGCATTCAAGAGCTAGTTGTTAGTTATAGTTATTAGTTTTATATAGCTACAGTTGTAGTTCATTATTCTAATAAATTGTTGCCCCATTTCATAAAATTTATTTATAATTTGCTTTTTATTCTTATTTAATTTAAAGTTGATGCAGGAATTGCTTAGAACATACAAAATAATATTGTTTATTAGTTATAAAAACAATGGGAACACGCGGGAAAATTAAAACATTGCTACGAAAGTAATAATTACAGATCGATTAGATTAAAAAAAAACATAAACATAGTGAGCAAAGCTGTAAGGACTAAAGACGTGTAGGGAAAATAAATTATTCTGTTCGTATACAATATTATATTGCCGGTAATTCAACAAAAATGTGATAACCAGCCTGCTAGAATATCAAAGGTGCCGAATATGTATACATTTTTTATTTCTCTTTGTTTTATGAATTGAATGTTGGGTTTTGTTCTTTTAAGGAGCCGCATTTGTGCATACCGGCGAAAATATAAACAACGCTCGATTATTTGTAAATCGTTGTCTGGAAAGTGTTTACATTTTAAAGTAGATATACCATTAGCTCACGCCGACATTTTAGGGAGGCATGAATTTTTGTATTTTATTGTACATGTGTACATATTCTTTCTTTATTAATAACTCTCACAATGATGCTATGGAATACTATGCAATAGAATATTAGCAATATCTTCTAAACTTTTGTTTATTGAAAAAGTCTGAAATGAAAAATAATAAATCACATAGGTATTCCCTTCAGAAAAAAAAAAACTTTTTGACATGTTCATTTAACCTCCTGCTTTTTCCCTATATTTGTATACATCAATCTTTAACGACACTATGGAAAAAATTTTACGGTAAATTTATTATTAAAGCTCCCTCATCGATACGTCGTCAATTTACTGAAATATTTCACTGATACCCATATATCTCTGCCTCCTATACTTTTCGACGGTAAACTTCGATATTCATCGATTTTCCTCCCTTTCATAAGCGTCCTCAAAACATCTGGAAGGAATTACCCTGTCACCCGGAAAATAAAATGAATAAATTTTCCGGCATCCCGGATCGATATGTGGGAGGAGCAATATCAGGTGGATGTATATAAACACCGTTCTCTGAATGCAACGTTAACGGTTTGAAGCCCTATTCAAGTTATTCCGTCCCTGAGTTTTTTTTTTCTATCGTTTTTGACTCTCCCTTTCTTTGCGCCAAAAGAGCGGCGGAACTCCCGGAAAATAAAGAGCGAAGCGACTTCGGAAAGTAGCTTCAGCATTGAGAAAATGCTGCCAGCTTCCCAACTTTTCTTGCATTTTTCTATTATACATTCTTCATCTGACGTCTTTCAACGCGGCGTTTTGGAAACTGACATTTCCATTATCTCGACAGTTTCATCATAGTTGTCCTTCGGCTTCGGGTTGACAATAAACGGCGCCAGAATAATATTATAGCCACTACCCAGAGTATACGGTACAACGTCGTGTCGGGCATAACCTGCCTAGGGGGTAAGTGGAAGGGATGATTTGGGTTCTAGGAGGTGCATAGATCGAGTGGCTGTTGGTGTACGGTCGTTATTAGGGCCAGCGATCACGGATGTTGGTGGAAAGGAGACCGAAACGTTTGGAGGAGAAATGATTCTAGTTCATGTTGTTCCTTTAGAAATGAATAGATAACGCTTTACGCCGCTTAGCATCCCCTTTAAGAGCTATAAATACGTCATTCAAGATTAAAACCGTATTGTTTCATTAACTGTTTGTACCATTGTTGTAATATTATTCTGAAACTAATATTTCGTAATAATAATAATAATATAACGTAAATTTACAATTAAATTATTAAAAAAATAATCAATATATGTATGTGCAAACGGTATTCAACAAAATAATAGCTTCAGAACTTAAAGACCGGTTCTCCCAAAGTGCATTTCAGAATAATTAGTTAGTACAATTATCTAAAGATTCTTGACCTTATTTGTGATAATTTTAACTAGTTAAAGAAAATTAAAATCCTCCTTCCGAGCGCAAATACCAAAGCTACGTCGAATAGGCGTTATTGTGTGAAAATTTGATCCAATTTTCTGCGATGGAAAAATTGAATAAAGAAAAAATTGAATATAAGGTACTATACTGGGTGTAGCAATAGTACGTCAATTTTCTATTACTCGGGCTACTCTAGATAGCAATTTGATAGTTTGAAGGCATAAAATAATGTTCATTGTGCACCTCTAGAAAATATATTCCGATATACTAAGTGTTTCATTAAAAAGTGCCACGGTACAATATTTCTCTTGCGTTGAAACATCCTGTATTCAAATTCAACAATAACGTTTGTATTTATCACCACACATACGGAGTGGTCATCAGGAGTGTATGACTTTCCATTTTCAGAATGATTTTTCCGATTCTTCTATTTAACTAGCACTCTGTATACTATAACCAACAAAGAAAAAGAAAAAGCTTCGCTAATAGAGCAACAGCATTCCTATTCGTTATATCATTTTGCCAGCGCAAATATAACATAACATATATGAAATAAACTGTTGCTTATTTAACCGAAGTTATTCTTTCTTTATCATCAATTGATATACATTAGGCTCTGTTTTTCAGAAGAAAATGCCCGGGATTTGAAAGATTTTTATTTTGTTTAGTACTGCGAAAAGTGACCTTCTACCTGCTCGGTGGCACGGAACACTTCTAGGAGCACCAAATCGCCTGTCAATATAGTTGCTAACGAATGAGCGGTTTTTTCCTTGCCTAACGAGCGCGCACCCAAAGCTCCTTCTCGGATTATTGAAATTTGAAAAATAGTAATTATCAATGTTGTTGTAAAAACACCAAACGCACAAATAAATGAATGTTTTAACACAAAACAAGCTTAAGTCTTTATTTCTTTATCAAAATGCTGTTTATCACTTTTGTGATTCTTAAATCACAGGTACGTATGCTGAAATCGTAAATACTATATAAAACAATTTATTTAATACAAAAATACGTATTCAAATGTTCCTGGCACTTTAAATGAATGAGGTTAAAGAAACGTCAAACTAAAAAGAATAAATTTAAAATTCAGAGCCATATACCCGTAAATAACAGAAACTAAATTTATTAGAAAACCATAATCTGGGTTATCGATATTTCTTATATAACTATTTTATCACAGACCAACTTAGTGATTTTTGAAGACAATTAAACATTAAAATTCCTAAAATAACTAAAAATGATGGCGGTTCATATAAATGTAACCCCAAATTAACGTATAGTGAACACAAATTATAAAAATCTTATTTACTGGTTAATATTGAATTGAAACTAATTAATTATTTTCTTTATTAGGTGGGATATACGTACTTGAAGGAATACTAACTTGACTGCGAGCAGGCACGCTCTAAGCGAACGGACAGGCAATTCTCTGGGTACAGGTTGCACTTTCGGTTCGACGGGCTTCCGTATCGGTCAATAGCATGAAATGGTATTCTGGCCGGGATTCTTCGTAGGAAATTTTATAGGAAATTTCCGACAATTTTATAGGCAAAAGTGAGGATTTAAATTATTCAGGATTAATATCGATACTTTTTTCAGGTAAACACTTCGTGGAACTTCGATATTTTTGATAGTTATAAAAATTTATGGTCATTCTTAACAAATTCAAAATTTGCCTGTAAAGTAGGCAACCAAGTACGCGCTTCAATTATCAAATACTTCTTCATTTGGCTTTGAAACCTGTTTTAAATTATATTCCATACTCCTGATTCCGTAGCAATATATCGTGTATAAGCGTTTATATCCATATTATAAGCCATATTAAGCGTAAAAATCCAATTAGAAGTGATGCAGAATTACGCCTCATATCCATCCATATTTGGCTTCCCTATACACGTATTTTTATCATTTCTACAATCGAAAATATTAAAATCTTTAATAAAACTAATGCACCCAATATCTCACCTTCATTAACTGTGACTACAAACATGAACCCATAGGACTACTTCGATCACCCAGCCAGCGCCCTGCACGCTAATCTGTTTGATGGGTGAAAGAAATGGGAGACCAAATACAAAAAGCCAAGAGGCTGCAGTGTTTTCGGAGACTTCAGGTCAGACGGCTCCCACAACAAAAAAAATAAACATTACAACATATTGTATTGACACCAACATAAAAAAAAGATCTCATCTTCACTACTATTAATAAAATAAAAAAAATCGTAATTACTTTAAGCTAAAGCAGTTATATTTAATTTTTATTTGTACCTCATTCATTACAAAAATCTTGGGAATTGGGACAAAAATCATATTTTTTGTTATTGAGGTTACAACATAGTAGAAACGTAACCATCATATCTTTTATTATTCCATATGAAATTCTATGTTTATATACATACATCCACATATGAAATGTAAACATTTACAACTTTATACTTTGTATGCCCTATACGCCTTATACCAAGGGTTTCCACCTATATATTATCTTCGAACGAATATGTCCGCTAATTTACTTGCAGATTCACGCTTTTATTGAGAACTAACGATAAAATTGAATACGACAAAGCTAACTTAGGGAATTCTTATCCAAATGTATACAAAGTAGAAGCGTCATTCTCAATGGAATTATTATTATTACATTCTGCAGATGTAAACTATTTTATCGTTGCAATTTTCGCGAGTGTGCCATAGAAGTAATCATTTTCAGGTACTTTACACAGTTGCACATCGACGTCGCGGCGTTATCCCAAAGTGTAATAAAACTACCCTACACCACAACGAATGACATAATCTTACACGCTCTATATACGACGGCGTTGCATCTGAATATGTTGGAAAGAGGCAAGTGTCATCAAGAGAAGCAAATCGCATAAAATTGACTTTTATGAGCAATAAAGACGGCTTATATACGTGAAGCGTACCTCGCGAATATATATATCAGAGATACATCGATTTCCATATCACAACGAAATTGACAGCATATATATTCATTGTTATAGAATAAAAAGTTACATTCGGAAATAGCAATAAGGGTTCTATTGTACTACACAAAAAAACCAATCGCTATTGATATAAAAAACCAAACAAATAAAAATATTATTCACACCAAAGCGCTGCAAGGGTCGATTTTTGCATAAGCAAAAAGCATTTATTTATTCTTAATCATTTATAGATTCGATCCGTCGCGTAAACCCTCCAATGTGTACCCATAAATTCATCCTCTAGTAGTGTAGACTAAAGTTCGTCTCAACCTTAAGATGCAGTATGGGATATAATAGCCACTGTGCATCTCTTACTATCCCTAGTTGCTGTCACTAACGCTATCTTCACTTCCGATTTATATGTTGCCACTTATTTACATATGTCGGTGTCGGCACCAATACCTATCTGTCATCTGTCTATTAGCATCAACTATTGTCAATCGTCATCATCGTAGTTTTAAAACAGTTAAGTTCCATGTTAATTAGTTTATATATAGCACAAATCGTTCTTTTCAGAACGCTTCTCTCCTTTTCAGCGCGCACAAGGTAATATGGGTATTTTTCGTAATTTTTATAAATTATATAACCTATACATTTAATTACAGTTTTCACTGCATTAATGGAAGGTGTAGGGAGAAAACGGTGTAAGGGAGAACAATTTAGCCTAAAAATAGTCGGCAAGCTTTTATACAAGGATTAAGTACGGGCTTGAAATCACCCACTGGGCTCGGATCTCGTTTTGCATTAGTTCATGCTGGTGATGATAATGGATTTGTTCCTGGTGCTGATATACATTTCTCTGCAAGAAAAACACTGCTGATGTTCATCATGAGATGGACTCAGAAACATACGAGGATTGGTTTATTAAGAATTACTTCCAAACATACCGCAGATGTCAATTATTGTTCTTGACAATGCTTCGTATCACTGCAGAAATTAGAAAAATTCCAACAGCAGCATGGAGAAAAAACTGATATCATAGATTGGCTCCGTGAGAAACAAATTCGCAACAACTGACGATATGTTAAAAAGGGACTTGCTGTTTTGCGTGTCACAAATTAAACCGCAGTATGATAAAAGCAGGATTGATGAACTTGCTAAAGAAAACGGTCATCATGTTCTGCGATTACCACCTTACCATTGCGAGTTAAATCCCATTGAAATGGTATGGGCACAAGTAAAAAACTGCATAAAAATGAACAATACCACATTTAAGGTAAAAGACATGGAGGAACTAATTCAAAGAGCGTATAGCACTGTAACTGTTGCTAATTGGCAAAACTACATCAAACATGTAAAAAATATTATTATTGTATTATGTGGGCATTTGTATGATTCCAGTTATTTTTGTTACAAACGTGGAAACTATAATTAATTAAAGGATTGTATCTATTTCTTTGAATTTAATAAATTGTATCATATCCCATATACAATAAATAAATGTTCGAAATGTAAATTACGTTAATGAGTAATAATAAATAAAGTTGTCGGCTCTTTTTACTGATTCTTAAATAAAAACAGTATATGGTTTTTTATATTTTACTGTTTTCCACAGATTCCGTTTAAAAGAAACCGAAAAAAGTTTGCGAGATAACGATTATAATTGCTTCAATTCAGCTTCTTTCTTCAGCATATAAGCAATTGCTGCTTTATAGCTCCCTTTTCGTATCTGAGACCACATAAACATATATCATAGAGAAGATAGTAACATATACTGATATATGCATTTTAATTGTCATAATCTCAATAATGCAACCGGAAGTAGCAATGTGCAGCTGATGCGACGATTTGGCAATCGCGAATCGAATTCCCATAAGACGTATACTGCATCTTAAGGTTGAGACGAACTATAGTGATGGGGCAATCGGATCCAAAATCGGTTCCCCGCGAAAGACACATGGCGGAGGTTTTAAAAGTCATATATTTAAAACATCTTTTCTGTACTCTTTGCAATTGTAGTTCTTGGTGCAGAAGGTAGAGATGTGACGCGAAAATTGCAAGCAATGTTCAAAAAGGACACCCAAATCCTTAATATCAGTCTGCCTTTATATTTGTAGATTAATTGATTGCTTAACGCAGTATCTATATGATACCACAGCACTGTTATCAATATTAATCTTGATCATATCCTTATTGCACCAGTTTCTAATAATGTGTAGATCACGTTGCAGAGATTCCCAATTCTTCACCGACATTATTTTAGTAAAGATCTTCAAGTCAGCCTAGGCAGTAAATCATTAATATAGACGTTGAATAATAGCGGTCCTAAGTTCGAGCTCTGTCGTACTCCGGAGCAGGCAGTAAATATCGTAGATTCAAAACCGTTGCAGCAAACGTATCACGAACGATTACTAAGGTAGGAGGTTAGTAAATCAGTGATTACAGTTGAAAAACGAAGGTAAGTAAGCTTAGATATCAATATACCATGATCGACGGTATCAAAAGCGTTGGCAAAGTCGGTGTACGCTACATCTACTTGTTCTTGTGAATCCATACATGAGCTTATATACTGAGTAACTTCAGCAAGATTGGTAATAGTTGATCTGCCACGCATAAAACCAAGTTGCTGAGGAGATATATAACATTGAATGCAATTATATAACTTACTTTGAAGATGTTCAAAAATTTTAGAGCAGCTGGTTAAAATTGGAACAGGCTTATAGTTCTGAATATCGCATCGGCTACCTTTCTTATATGTAGAAGTAATCCTGCTGACTTTTTAAACATCTCGAAATGTGCTTGTGCGAAAGGCAATCAAGGCGCAATATCGAATCAAACGATTGGGTAGACCATCATAACCCGATGTGTAATCTCCCTTAATATGTTTGATCGCCAACCGCACTTCATCACAGGTGAAACTTTCCACCTGGAAATGATTTGCGTTCTATAGTACAGTGGTAGGAAATATTTTTGCAACTGTAGTGTCGTATCACCGGAATGATACGACCGCAATACGACAAGCGACACAACCAGCAACACGGCACGT
Organism: Protaetia brevitarsis; assembly: GCA_004143645.1. NCBI lineage: Eukaryota > Metazoa > Arthropoda > Insecta > Coleoptera > Scarabaeidae > Protaetia > Protaetia brevitarsis. The sequence goes on from RXPK01000800.1 coordinate 67,211, forward strand.
AGAGTCCTCGTCAAATCGGATGATTCCAGCGCAGAGAGTGACACAAACACCGAATAACGTGTTGAATAGAGATAGCGTAATTAAAAGAAAGTAATGGCACTATAATTAGGCCGTCTAACAAACGTAGTGTCCCACCATCCTGTTTATTTATAATTTACGACATATAATTTTCGCTATGCTGTTATTTACTTCTGTCACTCGTGTTTGCCTTTATTTTTTTCTATTTACTCTTGCGTTGTTTGTTTTATATCATCACAGCTTTTCTCAAAGCTATTGCTGTACGGTTTAGAGTGTTTTGAGGTGAGTATTATCGAAATGAAATACATAAGAGAGCTGAAGGAAGTTAAAAATTATAGATAAGCAATGGAGCCTTCAAGTTCTTCAAAGAAGCGGAAAGTATTTCGACAAGAAGCTCGCGAAATAGTGTGGAATGTTTACAATTATTTTAAAAAGCAGTTAACAGGTAAATACTGTTAGTATGTATAATGGCAGCAGAGTTCATTGTCCGCCCTTGTTCATATCGCATGGAATTTTAACCCTTCCTTCCTTATTTCTATATGAGACCCTTAGCACTACCTACAAACAGCGACAGAAAAGAAATATCGTTTTGACATACATTTTATAGTGACACGCCATAATCCATACATTAAACCTTCCTAAACCAGGCTCCTCCCTTTGTAGAGGTTCCTTGTATTATATGAGTTGTTCATTATATAATAAATTACCTACTTCTTTAACTAATTTGCCAACTCAAAAAATGTTCCAGCGCCAACTAAGGGCCGTACTGTTGGAACAAGCATTTTATTCCATTGACGAATTTTTAACGTATGACTTTGATACATAATTCTTATCTACCTTATACTCCCCCTGTGAACATTTGTTTTATATTTTAAATGTAACACAATGTTAGTACATATAACATATGTTTTAACTTATATGTAAACTTGTAAATAGTGTTGTACTGGCAACAGGAGGGAATCAGTAGAGAGCGGAAAACAAGAAGCATTTTTGTCAGAAGGCAAACATGTTGTAAAACCTTCTCCAAAATCAAGCGATGACAATGCAGGGGTAGAAGCTATAAGACGACTAATTTACAATTTTCATGTGTCGGAAAATGAACAGCCACAGTTCCATGCATAACCAAATAAAGGGCGATGAAAGGTTTAATTTTACGGGCAAAGAAACATCTTTTAGGTGATTGTTATTAAAATTAGGATTTAGGTTTGTATTGAATAATAATGTAGGAACTCATTATTAACAAACAATATATGTGTATACGTGGAAAAAGGGATATGATAATGGTAAAGTATTAATTGAATGCAATGAGGTAGGACAATTACGTACTTCTTGCATTCGTGCAATCACAAAATATCGTTTTAAAGGCCGTCCCATTATCTACACAGGTAAAGTGCAAATAAATAACCCTAATGAACACAATACATATTCACAAATATGTCTAAATGAAACTTATATGCATTCTTCGCATACAACCCCTTATAAATGGCTCGATAAGTCTGAGGAAGGATTGAAACATCCGGTAGCAAAAGGAAAACGATTTATAATTATACGTGCTGGTATGTATACGCACATCTATTTTGTTCAAGATATAAACTAAATGTATCTATTTTTAAAGGTGGGGAAGCTGGTTTTGTAGATAATGCGTTGCTGATATTTCAATCTGGTCAGAAAAGTGGCGAATACCATGATGAAATGCATTTTAATAACTATAAGAAATGGTTAGAAGAACAGCTAATTTTAAATTTACCAGCTCATTCAGTAATAGTCATGGATAACGCTAGTTATCATAATGTGCTAGTAGTTAAAACACCCTAATTCGAATACAAAAAAGGATGATAAGCAAAAATGGCTACATGAGCGTGGATTTGTCTATTATAGGGATTGTACAAAACTAGAATTGTATCATCATTTGATACAGATGCATAAGCCTATTTAGCTACCCACAATATACAATCGATAGTATTTTTGCTCAACATGATCACACAGTTTGTCGACTTCCACCCTACCACCTAGAACTAAATCCTATAAAAAAGACTTGGGTACTCGTCAAGAACTGGGTTGTAACGAGGAATGTTACATTTAAATTGATTGATGTTGAACAATTAACGAGGCAAAAGTTTGACAACATTCAAGCACATGAATGGTCAAATATATGTCGACATGTTATTCAAATTGAGAGAGAATAATAAAATACTATCGAAGAATAGTATAATATGTAACGAGTCTTCCGATGATGATTTCTTCTGTCTATATAATTTTTATACAGTACTAATAAATTTCTTCCTTCACATTTTGCCTGTTATTTACCAAGTTCATATGAATAATGCCAAGATGATTAAGCAATTGTAAGAAAACTTAAAGCCTTAATATTTTTTTATAATTGTTTTCATAACTATTTTCAATTACAAAGTGAATAAATTTTCCTTGAATTCTTTGAGTATTCGATTATTCCTTTAAGCATCTACAAATGCTTTAATAAAAATTTAAATCCTGTCTTTAATAAGCTGGTTGATGTAATACATAATTTGATTATAATTAATTAAATAGGCTTCAATATCATAATTTCATCGCTTCATCAGCAAGTTTAAAATCAACAAAAAGCCGTAACTTATAAAAAAAATGATGTAAACAGCAATTAAACAAACTTTTAATTTAATGTTTGAAGTTGGCAGAAAGGTTCAATTCAATTCAATTTAAAGATCTTTATTGTTTGAAGTAAGATATTTACATGTCATGTGCTATTTATTTCATTTCATTAACAATAAAACAATAATAATAATAATAATAATATGTTAAGTCATTTCTATCCGTGGATATTCTTGACTTTCTTGAATGGCGGCGCTCTGGCTTTGTAGGTGGTATCACAGCAGTCATGGCTGTCCGGGTGCGGTGTGGTTTTGAGGGGAAAATCCACTGTCCATGGTAAAACCCTCGTGGATGGTCTGCGTTCGGCAGAAAGGTTGATTCACTATGTTTAATGAAAGTCGTGTGATAATGAACATAAAGGTGGAAAGAGGCGCGGCAGCTACACATTGTCGTATATGCAAGTGATAAACGATTGTCATCGTACATTTAAAAGCAGACGATCATTTCTTTGTATTAAAATCCGGTATTATTACGAACTTTTGAAGCATTGTATTATATTTTTCAATCCGATAGTGCTTGTGACGTAACACTTTCGTGCAGCTTAAGATCCATCCGATTTGGCGAGCACCACCTGTAAATAGGCAGAGGACCCTGAGGGCACAATAACACACAACCAGTAACACTACTATTAAATTAAATTTATACAGCACGTGCCGTGGTACTGGTTGTGTCGTTTGTCGTATTTGTGTCGTATAACTGCCTTAGGCCGCGTCCACACCGGAGTGGAGCACCGGCAGACTGCCATGTTGCTTTGCCAGGTACTCTTAATGCGTTAATACATTCACTAATAACTCTTACCAGTATTACGGAAGATAAATATTTGTAAGAAACCTACAATCATTTTTCAATTTTTTTTTGCTTGTTAGTAACTTTATCTTCAACCACATTAATGTCATCTTCCAAAATGCTGTATACTCTTAATAAATACCATGGAAATATGAGAGTTATATATTTTTTGTTTGTCTTTATTTAATCAAACCATAAATTCATATAAAATCCAATTATAATTTAACACCTAGTGGCGCCGTGGATAGGCAAATAATTTAATTTAATTTTCATTCAAATAAGATACTATGCATACGAACAGGTGGTTTATTACAATCTTTAGATCTACATATTATAGAATATACGCACATGTACCTACCAGATGTGGTCGGATAAGGCAGGGAAGCGCGCGTAACGACGCCACGTCGTTTTTCGCTATTTTGTTCATAAGTTATTTGAGATTGGTAAGCAAATTGTATGCAACCCCATTGTTCGGAAGCCCTTTTGTTCTTCCTGTACCGGGAATATTAATACCAGAACGAACTGCTGTCGATACTGGCGTATTTTGTGAAATTAAATTCGTGCTGCTCTTCCCGTTGTTATCCTAGTATTGACGAGAGGAGATCGGAGCGAAGAGAAATTGGAGAAATTTGCATTACCTGTCGAAAGAATGGTTGAATTAAGTTGGCAGACAGCAATCATTATTCTTTGTAATGACGATCCACATTAGAATTTTATATAGGTAGTATATTGAAGCGGAATGAAATTGCTATACCTTTTTCTATTGTTTTTATTTACGTGTGGAGGAAATTGAATCTAAATTTTACATTTGTCCATATACGTAGAAGTGAATTATAAACTGGTGGTCAAATAAATAATAACGCTTTCACATGATAATGGTATCTCTTTTTGATAGATCCAAAACTTTTGGATCTCGAAAATATATTTCTAACCACCTAGTACTAATAAGCGAACACATACGACAAAAAGCGTCACTTCTGTTGCGCTTGATTTTGTCTTAAAAAAGCTTTTCCACATTAACGTCAATCATAAGAGACATGTCAGAAGGAAATACATCTCGAATCGAAATGACCGCTATTCATTATCTGCCATTTGCTACGCTAAACGCACGTAAGTATTGTCTGGAATTTGAATGGAAATAAAGAAATTACTATTGCTATTAGTAAATAATAGTGATGAGCGATATTTCACGAACTGTGAATCTTTCACAGTGATTGGAGAATCACGGATCACGACCGTGAGTGGAAATTGTGAAAGCAGGATTCGTGATTCGTGATGGGTAAAGATCAATGGCGAGGCCGGCGACTGCGCACAGCAAATTAATGATAGCCCGTATAGTCGGAGCTATTGCATCAGTGCACTCGCTCCGCACTCGTTCTAAATCTTAACCTGTTCATATAGGTTGTAATAAATCGTTGAGAAAAGCTGGCTACTTTTTTTTTTTTAGATGATTTTTTTTTTTTAGGTATTACATAGCCTCGGATATTCTGATTATTGAAATTTTCGGATGAAGGAAGGCTATGTGATATCTAAAAAAAAGAACTTCCGCAAGTTTACGATACCAGAGGATTGATCAAACGTGATCGCAATCACCGTGATTTGTAAATCGCTTTCACGACTCACAACGTGATTTAAGAATCACAGTTTCGCTCATCACTAGTAAATAACAACACAATAAGACATAAAGAAAATAAGAATAAGTTGAATTAAAAACGCGGTACAATTACGCCAACGATAATGTTGAATTATTCGCGATTATTCCCAACGACCGTGAATATCAATCAGAATAATGACTGCAGTGGTAAAGAACTTGTGTGGAAACATGTAAGTCAGAACGGAAAGCTAGCAAATATTAACACACATAACAGAGTAAGGGTAGCTCGCAAACCCTTTGTTCTTCTGTAGTCCTTTTGAAATGACTTCAGCCCAGGCCACATTCGTAAAGCTTGCCGGCAATTCCAAACGTGTAGTGATATATTTTAAAAAGTAGAAAAATGATTAAAAAAATACACTTATGCGTTTTTTATTCCGATTTTGTTGCAAATGTTTATGAACAATTTAGAGTAATAAAAAACACGATTCCAGTAAAATAATGTTTGATTAAGTGATACATATATTTGCAAGGGTTTTACGATAATTATATTCATAGTCTTTCCTTTTTGTGATAAATTTTATTTATATTTTAAGTGTAAAACATCTACCAAATAAATCATATGGATCTTTTTCAAATAAATTAATAAAAATGTAACGACTTGGGTAAAAGGGTATCGCCCCATACTCCGACTTTTAAATTTATGACACGACCACATACCAACTTATATTACATTTAAAGTTAAAGAGTTATGACTATATCGTTCTGTGCGATACAAAGATTGTTCCTTTTTATTCGACTACGTTTCTAACATCCAACCTTGCACTGGTTTGTCAACAGTGATGTCCGGGGGTGCATAAGTGGATAGAGTTCAGACGTTGACTATATAATATCGAATTGTCTATAATGTGAATAAATGCGATTAAAATTTATGCCAGTATAATGCAGACAAACCAAAATCACATTATTTTAAAAAGTGAACATGAAATGAATTAGGTTAGTTATTGCGATAAATAGCAATCTAGGTTAAAATGTGTATCTAACAAATCTGTGCGATACAAAGATTGTTCCTTTTTATTCGACTACGTTTCTAACACCCGACCCTGCACTGGTTTGTCAATAATGATGTCCGGGGGTGCATAAGTGGATAGAGTTCAGATGTTGACTATATAATATCGAATTGTCTATAATGTGAATAAATGCGATTAAAATTTATATCAGTATGATGCAGTTCAAAATCACATTATTTTAAAAAATGAACATAAAATGAATTAGGTTAGCTATTGCGATAAATGACAATCTAGCTTAAAATGTGTTTCTAACAAATAAATTGATTTAATGTGACCTAGGAATCTCTGCACAACGACAACAGTTCTTCTTATTCATGTACTTTCTTAATTCTTATCGTGTCGTATATAGATTCATTCGGAAATCCCAAGAAACTGCGACCATCGTTATCATCAAAGTTTATCTTGTGAGGGTGACTAGCCTACAACAAGATACCCATTGGTGTCTTCTTTCACGGTTATTTGAGTTATTTCACTTAAACCTAACAATATAATATATAAGAAAGTATGTAAATGTTATGTCCACTGGCCACCGACTTACCTTTTACACAACACTATCATGGTTATTAAAATGTTTATAAAACTGCAGGGTAATTCAAAATTAAAAATAACTAAAATACATAAATAAAAACAAGTAAATCATCTAGATTAAAAGGGTGAGTAAACTAATTTGGTGTAGATACAATTAACATAAAAACTGCCATATTGGGAAGCTGTTGTTTGAAGTGAAGTTAGGCTTAAAAATTTGGACCCCGATGACTCATTCATTGACCGAACCACAGTATATATGTATATCCAGTAGTTTCACATCGCCGTAAATGGGTGTTCAAACATGCGCCCCAAGGAAATTCGCGGTGTCGCATAGGGGGGTGAAATTGTAAACTAAAACTATTTGAATTTGTTTACAAGCAAAATCTAACCTACAAAGCCTTCCATTCTGTCATTTTGTTATAGGGTGACATTGATGTTGCTGCGATTTCTCTGTTCAATTGTCAGTCTGTTTAAGTATATAGGTTATTTTCGTACCCACTTTGCAATTATTAGTTGCAAATATAGCCGCCAAACGCCATCGCGAATATCCTTAAATTGATAGACAAAACATCAAAGATGCCGACACTTAGTGAAATTACTAGATAAGGTTTATACTGTGACCGAACTGTTTAAACTGTGATATTAACTGCGGGAATAGCCACCTTTTCGGAGTTTGTTCTAGTCAACGAACTATATAAAGCACTGGAATGTCACCAAACGTCATTTTTTTAGATATTAAGATTTTGAATTAGAATGATCGTATACATGTCTTGTTGCATGTCTCGAGAAAGGAAACATGCATCAATGTATACTCTGTTTAAAATTTTTATTTTCCACATTATTCTGTAATACTACTGAATGATAAAATAAACCACTTCAATAAATATTTACATAAAACCAATGTATTTAAAATAATTAAGCATAAATCCAATTCTTTTTGCAGATATAAGATTGAAAATTATGCAAAACTTGATGGTTTTAACAGACTTTATCTTACTATTGTGGTCGCCTTACAAACAATAAAAAATGGAGGATTAATTGTAATTTGGAAGTACTATTTGCAGAACATTATCAAGAATATAAAATATGAGAACGTATTATGAACTATTTTTACTAAAAACAGAAATACAGATGTGAAAAACAAATTCGCAAAATGTATCCTGCCGTTGGGATTTTGCCACACTCAAAGATGGCGGCCAATTGTCAAGCGGACCGTTTTTTAAGTACACAGCGCGCGTTCCAGTGTTTTATATATACTGGATCAAATAAGTCTCCATACAGTGGATAAGAGTTTCAATTTACGCTTTTAAATTAGTTAATGTCATATCTATCGAGACAGAAAATTGCAGAAGGTTTTAGGAAGTCCATAAGTACATGAATTTTGTACACGGCAACATTTTATTCACAAATTACAAATAAAAAAAACATTTATAACAACAGATCAATTCAAATACAAAAAGTCTCCATACAGTCAGTTTATAGTAACCATCGCTCTTCCATCTGATCCAAAAACGTTAAAATTGCGATTTGTCACTGAATATTGCCGATTTTCCAAAATGACAGGGGTTTGTTGACATGCATTTTTTGCAATTCAAAACGAGGCATTTTCATTCATTCATTCATTAAGTTAGGGTGAGCACCTAAAGTCCGGGCACTTGAGCTAGGTGCTCATCGTACCATCCCTATTAATTCTCTTATTTCACTCGAGCAGCTTGGCGTTCTCTATAAGGTCAAGTACCTGTCCAGTGGGAACTTGAGAACCCTTCGAGGCTCCAAAGATCTCTCCGAAATTCTGCTGAGTACTTCAGTTCCTCACTGTGGCAGATTCATGTAAACTCGAAGCGTCATGTTCATTTTTACTGATAAACACTACTGACAAAATAACCAGTCCAAACACGACTTGTAGCCATATTCATCGCTAACATTTGTGCCAGAAGAGGCGCATTATTTTTGGATTTTCTCCATTAGTTTTGCGGGCCTACCGAAACGTGGTCTTTTCACATTTTGTAACTCTTTGTATCTATTTGTAGATATTGTACTGTAGGCATAAGTTTATTTATGGCGTTTTGCTACTTTTTCCTAATGACTGCCCTGATTGTCTAAACTAACAATTAATTTCGATTGATTGTGCTACCTCCATCTTAATACAATAAAAATGTGCAGTGGCCGCGTTCAGAGTACATATCAGTAACTGTATCCGTTACATAAAATGGCGACCGCCTATTTATGTAGCGTTGTGTTTTTGAGACGAATTGTTAACAGTTCCTAAACCGCTTGCGAACAGTTATTTATTCTGAACGCGGCCAATGTCAATATTTAAATTATATAAAATTTTCCAGGCCGACAATGCCGCTGAGAAGGAATACCGGTACCGCATATTGCTGCTTGCGAGTCAAGCAGCAATATGCGGTACCGGTTGTTGGTGGGTGACCATTCGGACAACACTTCTCAGCGGCTCGGTGTGTTCCAGTACCAAGGGCTTCAAGACCTGTAGTGGTGAATTATTATTTTCTAGACATTATAGTATATAAGTTGGAAATGGACTAAAATTTTTTTAAAAATATAAACCCCCGAATTATAATCGGGAAACCATGTGTTTATTTAGACATGTATGGAAACATTTTTGTGTTTAAATTTATATCATTTTATTATATATATTTCTTTTATACGTAATTGGTAGATTAAAATATTGCTTTTGTGTGAAACATGTGCCTATAAAGTTCCTAAATACCTTCTACAACATTTTTTTCTCGATATATATGGCATAAACTAAGTTAAAAGTGTAAATTGCAAATCTTATCGATTGTATGGAGACTTATTTGATCAGTGTAGTTCGTTGGTTCTAGCTAATAGGAAGCCAAGCTCAGCTCTTGTCAACACAGTTCTCGACAATCATGTGTAGTTTTCGAGGTTTTTATAACCTACAAACGTACGCATTCAAGCGAGTAGCTGCTGTGATAACGGAACATATCAACCTGACAGGCAAAAAATTTTAAATATGCGTGCGCAATCGCCATCTTTATTGACTTTGTTCTAGCCAATAGTAACTAATAAGCGGACTCAAGGTCACAAATTTTTGCCCCCTGAGATCAAAGGTGCCGATGTTGTTTGTCCGTTCTTGAGATGTTCCTTGACAGTGGCGCCCTCCCCTAAATTGATAATGCTGTCAAAAAAAAATCTATTCAATACAATGGCGTACATTTGCTTAATACAAAACACCTAAACACAATTACTTTTTGTTAATTTAGTATATGGAGAAACTTTAAAATTCAATAAACAATTTTTTAAGACACAAATCATGTTCCCATTTCTTTAATAACAGCTGTCATGTATATGGACAAAAGCAAAAAAGGCTTGATATGTAGTTAATTATCTACTAAATGAATACAAGACCAGCAATTAACAAGCGTTACACCGAATCGGATATAGAACAGCGCAAAGCTTGCGTGTCGAAAGAACAGCAAGCTAGTTGTCCAGTACTTGAAATCAGATATTTATGAACTACCTTGTTTGAAACCTAGTATCTCTTAGAGAGGGAGTGAATCTTTAAACTACCACAGTAATGTGAATCAGGATTATTGACGAACCTTTATTTGGAAAATTACTTTCAACAGACCACAGAGTAGTAGCCCAAAAAAATTGAATGTGTGCACAAGGCCCAGCAAAATCTTCAATAATAAGAAAATGGAGGTTACGAATTTCACGTTTATCAAACTTGTGTACGAAATACGTTTTACATGGTCAGTTCAAAAAGAACTACCGAATTCTAGAATCCCAGAATTTTAAAATTCTTGTTCGTTCCTAAGATATAGCGCTTGTCATTGCACGCTGAAAATCTTATGTGTTACCGACAAACATATCAGGGTAACATCAACAAATTTATATTAAGTTTCAAACTTCTCTAACTATAAAGTAGATATAATAACAAAAACAGTATCAACTACGAACTCGCGACTAATTAAAGCCAGTAAATGTAGTTCTGGTAACTTTTGCGCAAATGGATATACAGTCGTCTTAAAACTGACTCTGTATTTATCTTGCATCTGATATCTGTCGCTTTTATATGTCTCGGCATTTGCATATGTACTGCATTTGTAGACTAGGAGTTTACCTTACAATTAGATTAAAACAAGATTGACTAACGTTAAGTCTTCTAGCTCTCAGCCACGAGTGAGTTAAATAGTTTTATTTGTATAAGCTTGGGTAAGATATGTTGTCCTAAAGTTTAATTAACTAATTCCAAAATAATATTTAATGTTTTTTTTTTCTGTTTAATATCGTGTGCCTTTTTAACTGTGGGACAGATGAAAAAAAAACTTATTGATTTTACAAGAAAATTTATATAAAATAAAAATATTGGTGTTTGTAAGATACTTTTAGTTTGGTTATAAATCTAGAAAAAAAGAAGGAGCATTAGGTGTAAATTACCTTTATTCATGAAATTTCAAGAAAAGAAATTTAACTTTTCTTTGGAACACTTGTGACTTGTATCAACACCGTCAATACTTTATTTCAACTTAATGATAACTCACTAAATACAATTATAAAATATATGTCAAAGTATCTATCGTTGCACGTGCTTTAGTAACAATTATATCTGTTCTTTCATCTAGTCGTTTATCTCTTGAAAGCAACCCTCGTGGGTCTCACATATCCATATGCATGGCGATGTGTTTGTTTGGTTTCTTCAAACGATGTCACTGAAGACTTAATATCTTGCCACCAAGTTGCAGCATCGCTTGTAAGAAGCATTAGCAACCTCTTTAATTAATTTGCGTAGGATATATTTACACATTCCTTCTACACAACAATTACATCTATAAAGGTGCAACATTTTCATTGGGTTTGCCACTAAAACGTGCCGTGCACTGACAAGGGAACCTCGCAAACTGTAAATTGCGGATTCTAATGAATCTTCGCCAATTTGTAGATCCCCTAGAGTATTACCCAGGGACACTTTCTGTAGCTGCGGAACTTCAACTTTAGGGGACGCAATTTGACTTTGAAATCTGCCTCAAATTTCGTTAATCCAAAATAACTTTTAAACGGTGAGAGATAGAAAAAAGGTTTCCACGGAGGCTATTTCTCGAGTACTAACGTGCGGATTATTAGCTACTGCATCTAATACCGTGATTTTATTATTTTCTCCAGCAATTGTTTTTCGGCGATTACGTTTTCTTGGCTGTACCGTTCCTTCGCTAGAGAACTGTAGAACAACTCGGTAAAAAGAAGCGCGCGATCGCACCTTGCCGGGAAAACGTTGTGAATAAAGATTAATTTTAATAAAAATTAATTTTTACGTATCTGACTTGAATGAAAATTATTTATAAATTTCGTCATTTATCTGGTTTTCTATTTATTTTATGTTGTACTATGTTTGGTATTGGGGCGTTGGGAGTTTTGTGCTGAAACGGGACCTAAAGTGGGTTTCCCTTAGTCATAATTGAGAAGAAATGGTATTGGTTAAAAGAACTCTTTATAACGTACATAAAACTTTTGTCCTTTATGATAAAATAAATGTCCGGAATTACCAAAGCAAATATACTTACATATGTTGCACATAGTGATAAAGATAAGGCGGATTTCATTGCACGAATGCTATTGTTAGAATTATAAGTCATTAAACACAATATTTTAAATTGTAACGTTCTTTTACCTCCACTCAATTTCTCGTATTTGTTTCGTTTTCACGGTATCTATCGCAGGCGCGTCAGTCAGACTGTGTGACCGTTGCGACAGCGGAGCCGTTCTTTCTCTTTTCCTTATGTAAACAAATAATCTCATGAAACCTAATATTGCTCGCGCTAACATCTACCCATAGCCGGTAGATTTATGGAGGTGCAGAAATAATAATGGTATGTGTGACCCAAAAGATTATCAAACAGCACAAATAATGCACTGAGGTCTAATACCAATAATACAACGTCTAACTAAATAGGCAAAGAATTTATTAGACATGCATCAACATATTCTACGTGATGAGAAAAAAATATTTTCAAGCGCTAACACGGCCAATCCTGACCAGAACTTCGCTCTCGAAGTTCGCTCGTACTCTAAGCTACCTCCATGCGAGCCAGATCGCCGGTAGTCGATTTAAATCCGACTGCATCATCGTCAGTCAATCTGTAAATCAAAACACAGAGTCTTCTCTCTTTTCCTGCACATAAGACGCGTAGTCTACAGCATTAATCAAGTGTGTAAAGCGTAAAAACTTTCAACACACATACAAAGCATCTGGGCTTTCATTTACCATAAGTGCAAAGCGTAAAAGCTTTCAACACATATACAAAGCATCTGGGCTTTCACTTACCATACGTGCAAAGCGTAAAAGCTTTCAACACATATACAAAGCATCTGGGCTTTCAACACATATACAAAGCATCTGGGCTTTCACTTACCATACGTGCAAAGCGTAAAAGCTTTCAACACATATACAAAGCATCTGGGCTTTCACTTACCATATGTGCAAAGCATCTGGGCTTTCAACACATATACAAAGCATCTGGGCTTTCAACACATATACAAAGCATCTGGGCTTTCACTTACCATACGTGCAAAGCGTAAAAGCTTTCAACACATATACAAAGCATCTGGGCTTTCACTTACCATATGTGCAAAGCATCTGGGCTTTCAACACATATACAAAGCATCTGGGCTTTCAACACATATACAAAGCATCTGGGCTTTCAACACATATACAAAGCATCTGGGCTTTCAACACATATACAAAGCATCTGGGCTTTCACTTACCATATGTGCAAAGCATCTGGGCTTTCAACACATATACAAAGCATCTGGGCTTTCAACACATATACAAAGCATCTGGGCTTTCACTTACCATATGTGCAAAGCATCTGGGCTTTCAACACATATACAAAGCATCTGGGCTTCAACACATATACAAGCATCTGGGCTTTCAACTTACCTATGTGCAAACCATCTGGGCTTTCAACACATATACAAAAGCATCTGGCTTTCAACACACATTCAGTTTTTTTTTTTTTTTTACTTACTCAGAGTTAAGCCCCAATTGTTCCAATAAATCGGGCATATCCAGGGAGAAGGACCAATCATTAGGCCACGATCTCAGCTGTTCTTTGGACGCTTTCGTAATCAGCAATTTTCCCACCCTCCGAATTTCGTATCTGCCTTCTGGGGTAATACCAATGACCTCGAATGGACCTTGGAACTCATATTTAAGTTTACTCCTATGCATCTTTTCATCCTGGTGCATCAAAACAAAACTGCCTACTGCGAACTGCATGTTATTTCGACGTTTATCGTTTAGCGAAAGTTGTTTTATTGCTTGCTAAGTCAAGTCGTTCTTTTACTCGCTGACGGTCTAACTTCAAATTGCGAATTGATTGCAAATCCGTTTCAAGATGTCGTAATAAACTCTGTATGAGAGGTGTGGCTCCTTCAACACCAATCAGTGGTTGTAGCGGAGATATTTTGGAAGTTTTGTGCACTGCGGAATTCAGGACCAATTGGATTTTCCATATCCCACTCGGCTATTCTGACGTTACACTTGTTTCTATGCGAAGTAAACTCATTATAGTTCGCATGTACCCTTCCACTTGGCCATTTGATCGATGTATATCGGGTGTAGTATAATGGTAATTAATTCCAAGCGAATCCAAATATGCTGGTATACTCAGGTTTTTTAATTTTTTTTTTTTCCAGTGTCCATAATCAATTGCTTCGGGGTACCGAACAGAGAGATAAATAATTGGAATGCATTTTTTGTTTCTTCAGCTTGCACTGTCTTTAGAGGTTGCAACATGCAGTACTTAGTGAAAGCATCTATTATAACCAAGACATTTAGTAGGGCTTCAACTTTGCGCGTACCAGGCCTAATTCCGTCGGCTGATATTTCACGACCCAAATATTCAATTTGATTTTGCAAAAAATGACATTTGTTGACATTTAATGAAAACCCTTCTTTCAGTAACGCTGAAAGAACGTCCTTCAAACCTTTCAGACCTTCTTCCACTGTTTTGGAAGGTATTAATATGTCATCCAAGTATACCAAGGCAGTCGTTTGCTTTAATTTGCCCAATGCCTTATTGACGGCGCGTTGAAAAACAGCTGGAGCATTTGCTAACCCAAATGGCATCCGCAAATACTCAAAATGCCCATCAGGTGTCACAAACGCTGTTTTGTGGATGGACTCAGACTCTATTTGTATCTGGTGAAATCCGGCGGACATATCCAAGGAGGTAAATAATCTCCCCTTTCCCAGACGGTCAAGCTGGTCTTCGATTAAGGGTAAAGGGTATCGATCTTTAACAGTGTGAGAATTTAGTTCGCGATAATCTACACACATTCTATAACTTCCTTCTTTTTTCCGAACCAATAGTATTGGACTGGCAAAAGGTGATTCGCTCTCACGAATTATTTCATTTTTTAAAAGATTATCAACAATATCTTGTACTGCTTTTCGCTCATTCAGTGAAAGTCTGTAAGGTGTTCTGTTAACGACATATTCATCTCGTAAACGTATTTGAAGCATCGTATTCTTTACCGCAGGGACTGCATATCCTGATGCAAATATTGTCGGAAGGCGAGAACGTACAGCCAAAAGATGAGCACGATAATTATCGGGTACATCGATAACATTTTCAATGCTATTATCTGCCAGAACTCCCCGTATTCGCGGATTTTCTCTGCGCATTACTCTAGTTCCATCCTGGCTAGTAATGGAAACGAGCTCTGGATCTTCGAACAAATTACGTCCAATAATAACATCATAATCGAGAAAACAGTCTGGTACAATAGCAAAGGTTAATTTAGTGATCTCCCCACAAATTTCTACGGTGGCGCAGAATTCTTGGTTTACAATGGCGTTTCCAGGTAAAATTCCAGATAACGTTAAATGACAAGATTTCACCTTATCTTTAAACCGATGGGCGTGTTTTTCAGACATGAGGGATATATCGGCACCGGTATCGACAATCCCCAAATAACAATAGCCATCGATGTGAATTTCGTTTGGTTTTTTAGCGGCTCCCGTGCTACAGATATTAACTGATTTTCGTTTTTCTATCGCTTTCCGAGTATAGCAAGATTCGGTGTGATGCCCCGGTTTAGCGCAAAAATCGCATGTATTCGACATTCCGGGTCTCGGGCTAGGCGGCTGTGACTGTTTGGGTAATGTTTTTTCGCTTTTCTCGTGCGCACGTTTAACCGAACAGTGTTTTTGAACATGACCTCTTTTCCCGCAATTATAGCACCTTATATTAGAATATCTAACGTCGCCATAATCATTACTTTTAAAACGTTTCTTTGGTGGCTGGGCGTCAATGAGCCTAGATGGGTTCTCTCGTTTAGCTTGCTTCGATAAGGGACTTAAAAACGCGATTAATTCCGAGATTATCTTAAAATTGCAGTTATACGCGTTAGTACGAACATCCTGCTCGCAAATTCCGTGAATTATTATCTCAATTAAGTCAGAGTCCGTCCATTGTGTTCGCAAATTTTTCAACAATGCAATTTTTTCATATACGTATGCATCATATGTGTTGCACTGATCCGAATTAAAGGAAGAAGCTTCATGCAAACGCCTACCTAAGTTCTTTTTTAACGGAAATGCTTCCAAAAATCTCGTTTGAAATTCTCCCAATCTCTAACGTCCGGTACCCAGGAGCTGAACCATGTTGCAGACACGCCAGTTAATGCACGATTCAATCTGAGTAGTATTTGTTGATCGCTCCAGGCTAATTCCTCCTTGATTCGGCTTAATTGTTCGATCCATTTTTGTGCATCCATGCCATCGGGGCGAAAAATCGGTAACTCTACAGACTCGTGCATCGGATTGGTTGCACGAATAGCTTTTACCAATTCACCAAGAATTGCTTCCATGGTAGACAACAATAAATAACTCGCGTAGTAAATTTACTAACTCACTGTTATTCTTTTTATAATTTACACAAACACAAAGCACGTACACATGCAAAACACGTGGTGTATCCCACTTCTGATCATTTAACACAATATTTTAAATTGTAACGTTCTTTTACCTCCACTCAATTTCTCGTATTCGTTTCGTTTTCACGGTATCTATCGCAGGCGCGTCAGTCAGACTGTGTGACCGTTGCGACAGCGGAGCCGTTCTTTCTCTTTTCCTTATGTAAACAAATAATCTCATGAAACCTAATATTGCTCGCTAACATCTTACCCATTAGCCGGTAGATTTATGGAGGTGCAGAAATAATAATGGTATGTGTGACCCAAAAGATTATCAAACAGCAACAAATAATGCACTGAGGTCTAATACCAATAATACAACGTCTAACTAAATAGGCAAAGAATTTATTAGACATGCATCAACATATTCTACGTGATGAGAAAAAAATATTTTCAAGCGCTAACACTATAAAAAACAGCAAGACGATATTATTGTGCAAATGTAGCTATTAATATCTACTTTTTCTTATTAGTACCAGATATTATTACATAATTATATGTGTGTTATTATACGTTATCACGTCTATCTAAACTAATATGGAAAAAATACATTCCAGTGCTTGACTGAAAATACGATTTCAAATCATTTCTTTCTAGTAACATTGTTATTTGTATTTTGTGTACATTTCGAGTCGGCCTTTGACATTTCGCTTGTGATCTAAACATAAAAAAAAATATATTCTCGCCCTCAAAACTGTTGCCGATGGAAAATATTTTTTTTATTTCTTTTATCGAAAGCACGCCACAAAATTTATTGGAAATGGAGTAAAATTATTTTAGAACACATATATATTTGATTTATACGATCCACCTGTTTTCGGTTTAGTCGTTTATCTACTAATAACCCGATCTACGTAGGTTTCGTTAAACTGAATTGTTAGTTATATCATTAATAGGGGCAGCGAAGCATTTATCACGCGGCCGAAAATTGGAATATATATATATTCCCTTTTAACGTCGGCCAATAAACATAAATTCGGACGCGATTAAAATCAACATAACAGAAACGACTAGAACTGAACAGTTCGTGTAATGTTTGCATATCCGTATAACAATTCTAACTAAAACATATAGGTATACAATACACATAGCACGCAGGTATACCGTAATATTTGGCAAAATCACATCGGTACGTGCAAACAGTAGAACGTGCCGCACTACGTGGTAACTATCTGCAATAATTTGAAATATGCATATCCACGTCGGTTGTAAAATGATGATTGATTTCGCTTATAAATATTCACGAAATGCGAAATTATGCCTGTGAAAAAAGAAAAAAAGTATACGAATTGAGTTGTGGCACATTCTGCGAATAGCTTGTGCCACATCAAACTGTGAATATATTCCAAATAGTTAAAATATTCTAACTAATTCTAAGCAAAACGTACCGAATAAAAGAATTAAAGGACTAAAAAAACGTTATAGATATTAAGGAATACCTTACTTTAATGTACAATGAGAAAAATAAAAACAAACCTCAAGCATAACGAGCAAGACAGGGAGATACTTTCTCCGACTTTTGGATCCACAACTGCAGTAACAAAAAAAAAGAATAGGAAGTATACTGAAATATAAAATTCATGTTCCCCTTAAATTTCTTTGTGAGCGAATAATCATAATTTAAGGCGCGTACCGTAATCACAATAGCAACCAAATTCTCGGTTTTGTGTCCGAATATAGCGGGTTTCCTGAAAAATTATGATATTTACGGAACGCGGTTGCTGAAGTTTGGTTATTTTAGTTGTCACAAAACAACCTCGCTCATTTTACGATTTCTGATTTTTCTATCCCTCCACTGCGGAAACATAAACGCACACCATACCGCACTGTATCTATGATTTGTATTCTACGTTACAAACTTCTGGAATATTAACATTGTTTTTATAATCACTAAAAAATTAATCATTAATCATACAAATCCACATGGAAACCACATGTAGGTTATCTTTAAAAGTGGTACTAAACAAAAAAAAAATTAACATACTTGACATCAACCAAAGTCACACCAAAGTGTCCCGTAAATTTTCTGAAATACTCGGCAATCGTTAATAACCGCAAATAAACCGCAACTAATCATTTGGTTACAATTTTATATTTACGGTACGCGCCCTAAATGTAAACATATCTGCGGCAGTACTCTACGAAACCTTGAGCGCTTAAGGCGAATCTGGACGGCTTTTTAATGAGATTCTCTGCCAGTAGGTGGCGCGGCTTTTTTTCCGCTGTTTTTAGGCATACCAATCAAAATATTTTAAATTTGATAAAGGGATTGTTTTGAAAACAGTATTTAAAATTGCGCCAACGTTTTATTTTTAAAATTTTCAGCATTTCAGTGGCGGCGCGTGACAATGTTGAGTGATGTGTTCAATCTTCGGCCAATTCCCCTCTCCCTCCTCCCCCCTCCAGTTTAGTTCAGCTGGCAGTAACTTATTACCTTCTTTATTGCTAACTAAAATAATGCTCATAGAAAAAAAATAATGTAGATAAATTTAGAAGGCATTATAAAATGAAAAATACATTAACTTCTTATCAGGAATACTTATCTACTTAAATATAAATATAAAAATGAATGATAAATATAGTCCTTTCCAATCCACTTTGTCTCTGATTACAAGATTGGAAAGGATTATGTTTATCATTCATTTCTATACACATTTATCCAATCCAATGGAGACCAATGATACTAAATATAAATTCTAACGTATTTCGTTCGAACTTGCATATACTTAGTCTTTAAACTGCACGTATGTACAATCGCCGACACTAATATTTAGCACTCGAACCATTGACTGGACGCTTTGATGGTGCTAAATATTAATGTCGGCGGCTATACATACATGAGTCACTTGTTTACATTTTCCCACCTAACTAACGTAAAATTATTCAGGTCTTTTTATGATTTTATATCGATGTAAACATAACACAACACAGAGCACATGAGTTATTTAAGCAAAGATCGTCGAGTAAAATATAATGGATATTTTATGCACAACCCCACGTATTTCTTACAAAGAAAGGAAAACACAATTTTTATTTCCTTTGTTTGTTTACTTAAGCAAATGGCTTGTTTTTTTTTTACTTAAAACACTATTATGATGTATTTTTCAGGAATAACTCCTTATTATATTTATTATTTCATTTTCATAATTTTTACCCTAAGAAAGGTATGAATGGTGACTCATTCTGATTTAAAATACTATAGTTATTAATTTTTGATGTCATCCTAGAATAATACTACACTTTATTACTATAATTAATAAATATTAAATATTCTTGAACCCAATTTTTATTACGGGGAAGTGCTACACCGAAGTCCGTACGCGACGGTTCTCTACATATGTTTCTACTTTCAATAGTCGATCTTCGACGACTGTCTGCGTCTGACTAACATGCTGGTGCACCGTGATAGTGGAACACCCTTCCCGCACATGTGCTATGCACATGATTAATTTGTAATTTGCAATAGTGAGGCGATGGCCCCATGGCTCTTTAAGAGGGGCCGCCCCTGAAGCATTTACATTTGATACCCTGGTTTTATATCACATATTAACTTCAGACGGTATTCATTTCATAAATTCTGATATAATAACTGATATCTTCAGATTATTATTATAGTTTTTTGTTTCTTCATTTTGTTTATAATATTGGTTTTTGTTTAGAAATTGAAGTTAAGAAACTTAAATTAATTGTAATGATTACATTGTGGTAAGTTTTCTTTGAATGTGTACAAAAACTACTTCTAATACAGTGCGTTTGTGTAAATATTGTTTTGTAGTTATTTAATAATAATTATACAGTACATAGGAATTTATAATTTATAAATTCCGGGCTTAAAAATGTTACTTACAAGCCTAGTATTATGTATATATACTTAAACTATCATGTACTAACATTTAATTTTAATATACCGATTCTTTCGGTACAAGCAAAAAATACATATTTGTGCTTGGGAAACAAAACAAAGACATTGTTTGCATATTGACCTTACAGCTTGTCCTCATACAAAAAGAAATTCACTTATCTTTATTTGTATGTACGTACGTTTGTTTTTAATTTCTTATATTTGTAGCGTAAAACGCAAAAATAAATTATAATTACAGTGATACATTTCATAAACATCTGTTTCAAACAATACGCTTTCTTCTACGATATGATTAAGGGAATTCCATTAATGCCCTGATCGAGAAAGATCCCCGTCCGAGCGTAAAGTCCCAAATCACAGCGCGTTTACGATGTGTATCTCATTTTAGCACGGACAATCTAGTATAAAAGTCAACTCAATCGGTTGTTAGGGCACAGACGAAGTGAAGATTTCACTAGAGCAACAAATTTCACCTTGTTCAAGAAGCAAACCATCAATTAATAAAGTAAGATTTAAATATATGAATAACCAAATCCTAATTTTAACTAATAATTCATTCATATTGTACAGATGATGAATTAGTAATCGCCCTCTGTTTAATCGGCATCAGTGCTGCCTACGTAGTGCCGGTTTACTACGAAATATATCCTGAAGATGCCACTTTTGACGAAGCCGATATTGAACCACAATTATCACCTGCAGAATTACACCATGGAAGCATCCGAGAACGCAGATCGCCTACAACCTGGAGCGCCGTCTTTTCCTATGCCTGGAAGTCAATTACCTACTTCTGTAAGCGGTAATGTCGAGAAACAGGGACGCTAACACCATCGCTACAATTGACGCCCAACACAAAACTGATAGGTACGATGTTAGAGGTACCTGGACCAAGGTAGTCGACGGTCCTGGCAGAAGTAAACCGAACTTTAGAATTGGAGGGTCATACAGATGGTAAAACCATTTCGTTTAGTACGCTTTGTATTTATTTAATTTAAAGTTGTAATAAATTTATGCAATAAAATGGTTTTACACTAATTAAAAGAAAGAGTTTACCTCGTGTTTTCAATCAATTGAAAAGTATTTTCCTTTTTCTGTTTGTTTCTTTTTTTATATAATCAAAACACTATTCGCAAATTGTAATTACTTAAAGTAAAAATCACCTTAAAAAGCAATTATGATAACAGTTATATAAATCTTACCACAACTGGATCCTCTACATTTGCTGTAGGAGTTACCAGTCACTCTAATAAAGGATATCCCAAGTCTCCCAAAATAATTGCACCTTCTATAGGGCGCGGCGCCACCTTCCTTGCATACGTCGATATAATGATCTATTCTTGAGAATTCTACCTTTCATGAACGCTCCCTGGCCATATAGCACTGATGTAGTAGAATATACAATTTGGCCTACAAACAACCATACAATTCAAGGAATGTTTTCCATGTCGACCAACAAACTGATTCATTTTGATGCCGTGCAATATTAATCAGTTTCATCAACACAGCTAATGACTTTTGGCATTTGTGCAATTCTGTAATTTTTTGCACTACCTCTACTGTATTATCTGGCCAATCTACCACATGAGGAAATAGAAGCTCATGTACTGCTTTTACTACAGTATGAACTACTCGACAAACAGTGGATTTAACTACCCCATGCATGTCAGAAATACCATGATACTGGCCTTCACTTCCAAATCAATGAAGGTAATGCACAACCGCTGTTTAGCAGATAGTGCATAATTTCTTGCTGTTTGACATATCAATCTATCACCAATCACATTTAACAATTCCTCAACTTTTATCATGGGCACTCGAAAGCGTTCATTGACTTCAGAATAACTTGGAAATGTGTTATTAATTATTGCCGTAAATGTTTGCTCTGCTTTTCTCGCTCTCTATTGTTGCAAATTATCACCTTCAACAGAAGAACTACTCCACATAATCTCTAATTAAATTAAGTGGGCATTATACAATTTGGATCCAAAAAAAATCATTTTTTATTATATATATTATATTTTTGATTATCATAATAGAGGGCTTTGTAGTTATTTTCGAACAAGTTTCACGAAAATCCCAGCAGTAAAACTGGTCGAATTATTTTTTTTTTAAATTAGTGAAACCACTTAACACTCTCAAATCTCAAACAGAAGCAAAAACGCAATAGGTACAGTTTTATTTACAAAATTAATAATTAGAACAATGATAATTAATAATAAGAGTAATAATAATTATAATTACAAAGAATAAACCAGAATGGAAACGAATATGCAACAAAGTTCCATGGCTGAGAGACCTATACGGAACTGAATACATAATTATAGCGAAAATGTTATAATGGGACGGGAGTATATTTAAAATAAATAAAAACTGGAAACTATGAAAAACAACACAATATAGCACAACGCAAAATACAACATAACACAATAAAACACAACACAATACCAATACAACGTAATGATTTAGTGGTTTTATAACTCCAAAAAAAAACCTTCTTTGACGCCACGCAAAATAGCTGACGCAGCCAACTACTAAGACAATTGCTCAGTGGATCCGCTGAAGAACTATGCTAACTGTATACCTACTGTCAGTCGCTAAGTATTTTGTATAAAATTAACGGAATAATTACACTAAAACAAAGTTAATAACAACGACTATAGCTGACCACTGTCATGAAAACTACCAATTGTGGGCCTTTTTGTATTTTCGCTTCTCCTGTAAAATCACGTTTTTTCACCTTTAGAGTACATTTTTTCCATTCGTGTTCAACTGAGATAGTTAATTTGTTTGAGTAGATACAGAATCGTCTAAAGAGTATACTGAATGAGGGATTTTACTAAATAAGGCATGGTTTGTGTAAAAACAAAAAACCCGAAATAAAAGGGGCTCCAAAAACTGCAACACAAGTAAATCCTAAGTTTCTTATGGAGCTTTTAATATTTTTTAAAATCCCACATTCAATGTGTTGAAATAACGTTACTTAACATGCTCAGAAATTTTGAAACAAATCGGTTCGGACATCTTTGAGAAAATGTTCCTTGTCTCTTGCCGATGATTCTATTGATTTTCCATTGAATTCAAATTATGTAGTGACCCCCTTAAATGTAATTTTGTAAAAAAATGACACACTTTCACTTTGCGTTGCTCGGTTATATGGGCATATCATTTTCTGTTTTTAAAGCGTTTTGTCTTGCATTTGTAATGTCTTTGATTGTAATTTTTAAATTAATGGAACCAACTACTTTCTTCCGCATTGTTCTTCATATTCACAATTAATATATGTAACACTTCCAATTTTGTTCTTTACTGAAGAAGACTATAACATTTAGTCGAAACGTTTATTAAAAGGCACGTTAATTATGTATTTTCACTAATTAACTAAATAAATCGACGATAAGTCAGTGGAATATATATACTATTCCACTAAGGAAATTTATTACTATTAAATTTATTATATATATCTAAAGAAGTACGTTCAATATGTATTACAATATTACTGTTATATGTAAAATTGAAATTTGTCACCTGTAAAATCTCTTTGGAAACGCTTGTAAAATATATCCATATTGAAATTTTCAAAGTAATTTTCCTATAGAATCAAAAATAGTAAGACAAGATTTCTTATAGATGATATGATTACAAGGTGTGATGATGTTCACGAACTATATCAAATCAAGCAAAACGTAATAAATATATTAAAAAGCACCAGCTTTAAATTGCGTAAATTTGATAGTAATGTGCAAGAATTGACAGATTCAATTCAATCATCAGCATTTTCTTTATACAAGCAATATGAAACTCGTAAGTGTAGGTTGGAATCTACTAAAAGATATATTAACTTATTCATTTAATTTCAAAAACAAAGATTGTGAAGTTACTAAACGGTGAATTTTAGGAATAACCGCACAATGGCATGATCCTTTGGGACTGTTAGCTACAATAACAGTAATCATCCAAGAATTACGAAATTTAACTTTGAGTTGGGATGAATCTATTTCTATACAGGGTATTCCACGTAACTGGTTCAATAAAAGTTTATGATGTTCTATTATTTAATTATATTTGAGATTTTGGCACCTGTATCTGTTCGATTGGAATTATAAATGCAAAAAAACCTTAACCAAAATATCACTTCCGGTTGACCGGAAATGGATGTCAATTTCTTATTTTATAGAATGATATATATTTTTTATTCATTTTTGAATTCTACGACTATAAATACGTCAGTTTTCATTAGCTATTCCTATAGCTACATGTTGCCGTTTTTGAGTTATTTAAGTTTTTCTTTTTTTTTAATCATAATCATTGCATCATTGAGAAATCAATATCTCGGTTAATATGTAAGTAGCGACTCAAATTTGCTATGTTATGTGTGATTATAAACTCTAAGAAAACGGTAAGCACACTTTACATTCTAACATACAGGGTGTTCAAAACTGAGGAACAAAGTGACATAGATTTAAAATGCAGAAAACTCATTTTTTCTAAATAGAACAGCCTGTATTTTAATTCGGAATTAGGAAGTAAATATCATCCCTATCACATTATATCAGCATTCCCTATACCTTTAATAGATTTTCAGATATGAACGACTATTTGTTAAACAGACTAAGTAGCCCTATCTTTGCGTGTTGAATTGAAGTATCATTCTATTTAAAATAAGAAAGTTGACATCCATTTCCGGTCAACCGGAAGTGATATTTTGGTTAAGGTATTTTACATTTATAGTTCCAATCGAACAGATACTGGTGCCAAAATCTCAAACATAAGTAAATAATAGAACATCATAAACTTTTAATGAACCAGTTACGTTATTCCACGTATACAGGGTATTCCTGTATAATTATATACTAAATGGATAAGCGTTGTTTCAAAACATCGGACTGTATTACGAATAGTAGTCGCGCTAAGAGTTGGTCTTTCACAAGTTTTTCCTCGAGCATATTCCATTTTTTTTTATAATCATCAGTCGATCAAACCTTACTATCCGTTATAAAATTTGAAGACCGTACCCTTATCCTAATATCCACTAACGCCTTGTTAAGAAGTCAGCGAAATGACTGAACGCCGGCTAAACTGAAAGTGAATTTACGTACAGAGTTACCAGCTCCAAGTGCGTCAAGTCGGCAATCGACAGATCAAAAGTGCGCTCTTGCTATAGCCACACATTTGATGCAAGTACGCATTATACTACATAAACCGCCCATTTTATTACATTATTCTCCATCGTTAACGCAAGAAAATAATAAAGTTTGTATGAATTGAGTTATATAGTAACAATAAAAAGCAGTAGTAAAGAACTTTTATGAAGGTATTCGTTTACTAGGAACGATCATTTAGATAAAGCCCGGGACAGTGAAATTAAAGTGCCATTAAAATTCCGACATGAATGTCCATCTTTGTGCCTCTGAAAACAGGCACCATTAACAAAAAAAAAAACCTAAATAGGAACAAATAATCCTTAGCGACGCAATAATAGTAAAAAATATTTGGTTTTATTTTTAGTAGTATTGTACTATGGAAAATAAAACCAAATAATAATTCATAGTGTCTCATGGAACACTCTTTAATGCGGTTAATATTGATATTTTCTACTAATGCTTCACTAGCAATAAACAGGTAGAGCATATTCCCCTGCTCGACAGCGTATGTATATAATATGACAATTGTGCGTTGTATGTAGGATTGATGTTAGTAGTCGGAGCGCGCTATCGGATCATCATTTCGTAGAGATGAGAAATTTGTTCAGTTCACATGATGATTTTGATGTATAACAGGGCAATAATAAAACAATTTGCGCGTAAAACAAGGACGTAACGGTAATATTTTAAAACAAAAAAAAATAGGTAAAATGCTTGTACTTTGCTCTGATACTACTGTGTTATACTATACGGGGCTGTTCAAAGTTATCTGCGCACTGTTACTAACGTCGTTAATCTTACAGCTACGATGTTGGTTAAGTTATCAAAGATGTATGGTTTTTTACGCTGATTATAACATATATATTTCAAACAATAGAATATACAACATAAAAAATATGCATCATTGGATCATTATAAATCCTCTTCTACCAATGCCTCGTAGGCAGCCAATACCATTTTAGTTAATGTTTGGCGTGGCGCTTACACTAATTAAATAGTTGGTTCATACTTTTATCAAGGTTCACTTACTGCAGAATCATATGTTGACTTTATACGATCTGTATTGAATGATTCGTAGATAATTTAAACTTGGAAGAGAACTTTTTCATTTTCAATAGGACGGGGCTCCAGCGTATAATTGGCTATTAACAGCAGAAGTCCTAACAGAAATTTGTGGCAATAAGTGGATTGATACTAGGGAACCAGTTAATTGGCCTGCACGATTTCCCGACCTGTCTAATGGATTTTTTTTCCTGTGGGGATATCTAAAAGGCAAAGTATGCAGTCTAAGATATCCAAATATACACGAGTTGCAACATGCAGTAAGAGAAACAATGAGCAACATAGATCGCCGTGTAATTTCTTAATCAGGAAAGCAGTAATTAAACAGTATAGGAAATGCATATCAGAAAATAGAAATGTAGTCGAACACTTTATATTATAATTTACTGTTTTTTTGTCATTGTTATCAATCAACTTTTGTAAACTCTTGGATTTTCTTTTTGGTTTTTAAAGCAAACATATTAAGTTGCCAAACAATAAAAGTTTTGGCTTTTATGTCGAATCCATCATTATATAAGTCATAGCTCTCTTGTTTTTCATTTTAAGGTTGTATATATAACAATATCGCATGCAGAAACTAAATTTCTCTCAACTGGTGACAAAATACACAGACGGTTCATTTAAAAAAAAATATGTAATACATCTCGTAAATGCGATTTTCAATTGTCTTTCTGATCATACGATTGTAATCAGCGTAAAAAAACCCTACATCTTTGATTAATTGAACTAACATTGTAGCTGCAATATTAACTAAGTTAGCAATAGTGACCCGATAACTTTGAACAACTTGTATACATACAGGAAATCGTATTTTTTACGGCTGGAGAGGCGTTACATTGATACTTAATTCAAATGAATAGGCTAATAATTGAAATTTGAAGATTTTAGGTTTAGGTCATTTAATATTTCTGAAGTTCAGTAACATACACTATGTTATTTGGCATTTCTTTATCGGTGGCTAAACAATGTAACTTAGTACCATTTTTTTCTTATTAACTCGCCTTGTACTTCTTGGGTTATGTTTTCGCAAAATTATAAAGCCGTATTTTACAATAACATTCCATGGTCCCTTTTGTTAATAAGCTCGTTAATGTTCTTCGAGGATCTGTCTGCGATATGCTGAAATACGAAATAATCAATATTCATAATCTTTCGAATCAATTTATTAATTATTAATTCACCTCAAATGAAATGTATATCATATCTATGTTCTCCACACACTTGTGCTCTCTTAACAGACATTAAAAAGTAGTCCAACGAAATATTTTTTTACAACTTATTATTTAATAATTTACGTAACTTTACATTAATAAAGTCACTTACTAAATGTTGTAATATAACTACAAGAATGCAAGAATAACCTTAAAAACTACACGATTTATAAACTACTCAAAATAAAATACTGAAGCAACAGCTGGTCTGTTTGACACGGCAAGCATCAAAATAGCCTAAACGCTTTTTACTAGTATTTAGGTTATCACACATTAGCCCGGCACAGCACAGCACGGTGCCTCCCGTCAAAAAATAATGCAAATGAATGAACAAGCGCCCACAATTCGGCCCAGCACACGGAGGTGCTCAAATCAAATGTGAGAAGACAGCTATATTTAAACAATGAATGTTTCTTTGTGCCAACAAGTGCCTATTGTTTTATTAATTAGGATATTTGAAATCTAAAAATAAAATACATACATATTATAAAGACGTTAGAACTGTATTACAACATATATCTATAAATTATTAAAAGAGTAAGTAAAACTTTCTTGTTTTATCTATAATTTAATTTCCATGTAAAAAATATGAAGTTGTTTATTCATTGCATCAATAATTCTTTTCAATATTTGCATGAAGATGCTTAATAACTTCACTTTGGATTCGTGGTCACTGCGTGCACGGAATAGAGAATAACAGAAGTTTCACTCCGGTGATTAAATGGACAGACATGTTTATATCCTTTTTCAATCAACTCTTAACGATTTTTTGGAGAAATTGCGCATCGTTATATTGATGTACGCAGACTCGTGCCATAGGGAATAACATTGAGGTGAAATTTCTGGTTATTCTCTATTCTGTAGTGCATGTCTAGAAAACATCAAAAGCGCCGAGGCTTATGTCCTTACTATGTATACGTATAAGTTTATAATCATAACAAATGTTATTTTGGCACAAATTACAGCAAAATACTCTTAAGAAAATTTCACAAATTTAACCACAAATCTAAATATACGAGAAATATCTACTACTACTACTAAATTCCCTTATTCATGTTACTTACCTTAGAAAACTAGATGTCCTTTTTCTGTTTCAGCGTTCACGTAAAAAATACATTAAGCAGAAAATACAATTTTTTTAAAAAAAAAAAGTATATATAGTTCGGGCATTTTATTTGCTTATCAAAAATTATTGCATATAAAAATTCGCAAAGTAAATAATGGTAATAGCAGCAATAATAAGCACATTGCAACGCACCTACATTTGAAACAATAACAGACGGACAAAATAATGACCTTCATAGTACGCGCGTATTTTGCAATTCAAGCTCTATTACAAATCATTACCTTGGAAATGTACACCTGCAATCCTAATGCAGTAATAAAAGAGATGTTATTGTTAAGTTATGCAAACAAATATAACAGTCTTTCAACATATAAGTTTTAAAGCATGAACATTTTTTTTTCCTACGTGAAATAAGTACTATTCAATGGATGTTGATATTTCTTTGAAGTTTTGTTTTTTTTTTTTTGTATCCTGCAACTTTGTAAAACAAATATTTCACAATCTTAAACAAGTAAATTTATTAAAAAATAATGTATATTGCACGTTTGTAAGATTATATTAAGAAGCACATTGATGTGAATTGTACTTATTTCTTTTTCAAGCAAAGAATCAGAAAAGGGAAATGCTAATTATTCTTCTGTATACAATTATAGATATATACGAAAACTTTACACCAATCAAAATAGTTGACGATAAACATATTGGCAGTTGCGCTTAGTCTTCGGCTCAATTCACACACAGCGTTTTCAAAACGCAACTTTCTGCGGTCCGGTCGACGTTTTTACAATCCTCTCAATTCACACATACTGCGTTACGTTGCAAACCGCAATTGAATGTACGTATGGAAAGTATCGAATCCGTGCAATATGTGAATTGCCGTATCTATTTGTATGTGTTGTCCTCATTTCTAAGCTGTTGCGTTCGACGGCTTAAAGAATCCCACACACTGACGCGAAATTTTCGCTGCTGCCATTGGTGCGAAACCGCAGCGGACCAATAAACACGGCAGGACATGAACCTGTCTACAGCGGGACGCGCGGAATCCGTAACGGTCGTGGCAGTGCAGCGTTAAACTCGTTTGACGTGGGATGCTTAACCGCAACATGCGGCAGCTTGCGTTTGTATCGTCGACGCAATGGAATGTGTGAATTGCCACATTTAAATGCATGTGTTCTGCTTGCTAGCAGATACCGCAACGCAGAAACGTGCGTTCTGAAAACGCTATGTGTGAATTGAGCTTTGGATTTTATTTTATTTAATATCAGTACACCTACTGATATAAGTGTTAAAACTGAAAATACCACAAAACGAGCGGTTTACTTGCTTATTTCTCATTAAATTGAGAGGAGAATAATTATAACTACATACTTTTGCAATAATCGGTTTACAGAAACAATTTTAAATATACAATAAAATTTGAAACAACGAAATTTCCTCGAAATAATGCAAATCTAAAAACATACAAATGCTGCTAATAATAAAATAAACATACAAATTTTCTCCAAACTATATAACTAAATACAATATTTTTTTAGAAATTTGTTTAATTAAAAAATTTAATGGGATTTTTCAATATTTAACGACAAAATCAAATCAAGGCATTACAACGAAATTTTTATATAAAACGAAAAGGTTACATTAAAAAAAATTACAAAGAAAACAATATTGATTTTGTAATTTATGTATCTATTTACATATGGTTTTATTTTACAATTTACAAGTTATTTTTACAAATGCAGCTTTAAAGATCTTAAAAATGAAGCAAAACGCCATTATACATTTCTATTTCTTACTACGTATGAAACCAAAGAAGGAAGAAATAAATATAAAAAAAGACAACCTCAGGTATAATAGATCTTTTCTCATTCATATTTTTAAAATTACTATTAAGTAGCTTAATTTTTAAAGGTTTAAAATCAAAGCATCTAATCTACATTTTATGTAAACATTCCAAACAATTTCATAAAAAAAAACAATTACCTCCACTTCCTTTCATCATTTCATATTTTTTTTAGAGTAATCGGAAACGGCCTAAATTTTAATAAATGCTAAATTATAATTTCCAAATATCCGTTCACAAACACTTGTTATTTTATTTACTAAGAGAAGCCTTTTTTCAAGTGTTTAGATAACTTAATACAAATATAGAAATAATAAGTTTATATGCGAAACGAATACAATAACGTAATTGCTGAAATTCTTTTTTATAATAAAAATTAAATTAAAAAAAAAACTTCCACAAACTGCGTTTTATTTATTATTAAAAAACCTATATAACATGAAAAGATTAATTTTAAACATACGCGGAGTTGGATGATCCACTTCAACAAACTTTATAGTACCTTTAAAAATATTGCTAATCAAAATCAAAGGTGCTACAACTCGGTAGGCCTATTGGGGAAGTTATTTACAAATCATTGTAGAAACATGGATATAAATGGAAAAATGTAAGTACTATACCACCAAAGTTACAGTTTAGTCCCCACTCTTTACTTTATATTTTGGAACAGAATTGTAACTTTGAGGTGCGTTCAAATATCTTCTCCGAGTTTCTCTATGACGTTAAGTTGACGTAAGTAAATAGTACCTTTTTTGTCGGATGGAAACCTTTTACAGACACCGGGTACTAGTTCTGACTATTCCCGGGTGTGTGGTACTCCGAAGCTCTCTAGAGTCCGCATATTCACTAAAACCACCGCTTTGTATCTTCCGCTAACCCAGAAACTCAATGCGGATAAGCTCAGGCAGGCGAACAGTCTGGTCCATTCTAGCATGCTTTTTTCATCTGCTTGTTTTATAGTAACGATATCATTGATATACTTGCTAATGTGGTCCCAAGGAACTCCATCGCTGATCATGGTAGTCATATTATCGAGCACCCAGCTTGACTTTAGTTGCTGTCTCTCTCCCTCTCATCTACATTTTATGCAAACATTCCAAAAAATTTCATTAAAAAAAGCAATTGAAACAAAAAAAGAAGAAAGCGTGATTAACCTTCTTAATTTGCATGTAGGAATCTTTCAAAAGATCTAGCATAAGCTCTCTAAATATATAAAAACAATGACGATTTTAGTGTCGCAATAAGTGTCGTGCAGTTGTGTAGTGCTTTAAGAAACGATACATACATTCATTTAGAAACGAAACTTTGCAACTGACTTTCACCAAAACCCAACTTTTATTAAAATGCTACAAACACGGCTTGCCATGTTGCATTGTATACCGCAATAAAATGAAACGATATGGCCAACAATTACGCTCTAGCACGCTAACCGAGTTGCGAGTATTGCATGCCCAGGCTTCGTTCGAACAATGAAGACTTTCTAGTTTTATAGTGGTTTTTATTGCAGCAGCTCAACGCTAGTATGTCATAAAATAATAAATACACATATAAATATTTTCATATTAAAAGTATTATAAACAAATCTCCTAAATTTAATTTGAAATATTAATACGTAATAAAAAGGTTACCTTTAACTGAAATATATCAAAACAGGTGTTTACTGGATAACTTGGTAGGAGATATGTAACATACAAGTATACGAGTAGAAAAGCGTATCTACCTTTATTAAGGGTTATCAAAACCAGAAAACGTAATGTGAAACATTCGGCCTGTGTCATTAATTAAATTTGGTATCTCTATAATTAGAACGGTACGTTTCATCTAGAGCGAAAATCAACTTAACCGACCTGTTTCCTGCCCCTGCTACTAATTAATCGGATTATACATCACTACTATTTCCGGGCGGGAAAGGAAAACATTTAGACAACTGCGCGGTAGGTTTTTGCAGCTATATAGCCGAAGGAAATTAAAGGGAAATGAAATATCATAAGTAAATTAGCGTGATGAATATTACGGTCTTGTATTTGCGGTAATAATAAAACGAGTATTACTGCATTATTGCATATTCAAATAAGATCATCCACACATCTACGAATTTTGAGTGTACCTATAATCTAGGGTGAACTGGAAAAAAACAGGACACGCCCAAAAAGGGTTTGGGGGATACCGTCCAGCTACAGAGTGGTCCGAGGCTCTCCATCGGACACTAGTTATTAAAATATGCTTATTTTAGCTATTGTGAGATATATATTTTTTTTAAATCAATCTTCCCTTTCGTAATTTAATTTTAACTATGAGGCATAACATAAGCAGTGTCGGCAGAGAGGTGAAGGTGAAAAATTACGATCCTGAAAAACGATACAATCCCATTTTTATGGAACGTTATCACCCTAGTATAACCTTAAAGTTTAATTTCCAGAATTTCTTGTCGAATAAAGAAATGTGCTAAGTGTGAAGCTTAAAGCAAAAAAATATTAAAGTCCTTTGAACAACATATGTATACGTACATTATGAAAAGGAACAAGTTCTTTATTTTTCTGAAAAGCATATACATTATAAAGCTATTTTATATCCCAAATATCGATTTGTAATTTTCTTGCCAATAAGCGCTTGCCATAATTAAATCTATCTTATGTAAAGAGGGAGTATCCATATAAGCCTTAAAGTCCAAGCTTGTCAGAAATCTGTGTCTAAGACGAAGATAAGCGGTTGAGTTATGTTGAACGAACTATGTATATGCAACACTAGAACGCACGCTGTGTATGTATTTAAAAAACGGTCTGCTAGGTAGCTGGCCAACTTTAATAAAATTGCGACAGAATCCAAACGGCGGGATTGCATCTATATGAAATTTCGCCTATTAAATTTGTTATTTTGTTATTTTTAAAAAAAAATAGCTCATAATGCGTTCTTACATTTTTTATATTTAATAAAGTTCATAATTTAACAATCATTCCTTATTATTAGTAAGATGACCATAAATAGGAAGATAAAGGTTGTTAAAACGATCAATATTTGCATAATTTTCAACTTTATATATCTGCAAAAACAAACCGATAAAAGTTTAATTATTTTAAATGCGTTGATTTTATATAAATGAAAATGATTTTGAATGGTAGGTTTTATCATTCAGGGCCATTACAGGATAATGTCCAAAGTGGTATTGTCAAATGGAGTATGTACTAAAATTACATTTTAGAAATGAACTCACTTAAGATGATGAATGACGATGATTTATGAACATATTAGAACTGCTACCTTTTGGCGCAAAGCTTTAAATTTCAACCGATACGTATTTCCTTTCTCAGGACATGCTACAAAGCACGTACGACAATTCTAATTTAAAATATCAATATGTCAAAAAATGTAATTTATTCCTTTTGACAGTGCACAACATGAAAGCCACATTCAGTGTCAGTCACTGCGTGCACCCGAATGCGCATTCCAGTGTTGTAAATAAATTCGTAATTATGCCGCTTGTATTTAAATGATTAATAACACATTTGAGTGA
The DNA here is from genome assembly GCA_004143645.1 of Protaetia brevitarsis. Lineage (NCBI taxonomy): Eukaryota > Metazoa > Arthropoda > Insecta > Coleoptera > Scarabaeidae > Protaetia > Protaetia brevitarsis. Next base: position 101,509 of record RXPK01000800.1, read on the forward strand.
TACCCTGTTATTCCTATTATAGCAATTCTCTTAAAGAACTGTCAACAAAAGATCTTTACACAGTATTGTTTTAACCACTTCTGAAATTCCGAAATTTCTTGTGAGTGTACTCTGCAGATATTGACTGGCGTTTACGAACGAGTTATCACGTTTCGCATCGATTTTGAAAATCTATAAAAAAAAATGTTGGATTTAAGCGAACTCATTCATAATTATTGCTTATCAGATGAAACTGAAACTCAGATTAATTACTTTTAATACGATTTTTGTTATTATTTGGCTGGAAAGTTACAATTATTCAGTCTTGGTCATAATTCTTTCTGTAATTATCGTGGCATAAGAAAAATCCATTATTGCCTATACTCTGGTGTAATTTGTTGGTGCTTCAGTAATTCATTTACTTGATTGATCATTTGGTGATGGAAGATCGTGTTTATCCATTTCTTGGCAAATTCATGCCTACCATTCTAAAATTTTAGGTACACAGGTATTACACAGGGAATCGATAGAAACAATGCACGGATTTCCAAGAAGAGTAAATGAAAAATGAATTGTAAGGTTTACTTATTAAAAACGATATGATTGAAATGAGGTCACTCGCTTGTGATATATTTGGGTAGTCGATTTTTATTTCTAAAGTTGCTGCATAACGCGCGCGATCATTTTAGGCGATACGCACACATTGCTTATTTCAAGGCACTGATAGTTGCTCGACGACGGCTGCTATACATTTCTCCCTTGAAATCGCCCCAGAAAAAGAAATCAGCTGACTCGAGCTCAGGTGAGCGCGGCCAGCTAATTTGAAACCTACATGGAGACACGCCATATGTGTGCCATAGTGGCGCCATCTTGTTGAAACCAAATCTCGCCAACGAATTATTGCAATTCTGGCTTCACAACGGTCTGTAACATGTGGTTATAACGAGCGGACTAGAAGAACGAGGAGGTTGCTTCTTTCAAGCCCAGAAGGATCATAACAATAATTTGCCGGCTATCAATAACAGGCTCTAGGACTGTTTCCCAGTTCTGCTTTCAGAGTAAGGTTTTCCTGGTTTCCCTTGTTCCTCCGCGAATGCTGGGAGATAATTTCTGTCGCTTCACGCGCGCAACGACTGATAGCTAACCAGTTTATATATATTTTTTGTTATTGCTATTATTAAGACTCATAGTGAAACTATTTAATTAGAGTAACAATATTTCAATTATTATGGAATCTATGTAGTGTTTAGAATAGGTAGCCTTGTGTAGTATCTTTATGTGGAACACGAGGTTTAGGATCAATTGTAATTATTTAGCTTTTAATCAATAAAGTGTATATCACGAGATATCACTGTAACAGCAACTCGACCTCTTCGAAAAAGTAAGACTCCCAGACCTCAGATGCAGATACCACCACCTAAACTGCGATTTACTGGTTATACAGAGGGATTTAATGACATTCACAAGGGTTCTCTATTGTCCAATTACAGTAGTTTTACTTGTTAAAAAATATGCGCGGCAAAGGTTTGACGTTCACAAAATGAACCATATTTGCTCCATATATGATAGATATTGAGTATGTTTTATAATTTATAAGTTTTTTAATCAAAAAATAGCCACATTACTTTGTTTGTTTATTTGAAGCAAATATTTCCGGCCACCCGCTCAAATGCCTTGCTAAAACAAAGAAATCGAAAATATTCGACTTTTGAATATTCTCGCTGTTCTCGAGAACTTGATGTGAAAAACTTTTAATTATCCGGGATTTTTTTTTTTGGGAGCTGTCTGACTTGAAGTCTCTGGAAACACTGCAGCCTCTTCGCTTCTTGCAGCAGAGCTTTCTTTTTAATCACTTATTTTTAGGTGTTGTTACAGTTCTGAATTTTCATAATCCCAAAATCTACACAGTAACTGAAAATCTAGGCTATAAAAGTGGCAAATAATTAAAGGCTCTTTTTTCCGGAAACGACATTTGCTGCTGAACGTTTATTACATACTTATCTTATTCATTTAATGCGCATAATATGTAAGTAATCTTAAAATTGCAAATATCGAATACAAATGCACTATTACCATAGGTTTTTAGGCAGCCTAAATGGAGAACAAGAAGTATATTCACCGGAGACAATGAAGTTATCGTAAAATAGCGTTGGGCAAGATAGGGGAAGCTAGAACTTTTCTACAGCGGCTAGACACGGTCGTGTGTATATTGAATACACTGCAATTTAATGTTAAATTAATTTCAGCATTAAATTAAATTTAAAACAGGAGAATCCAATTTAACGAGAAAGTAAAACAAAAATTGAGATTGCTTTTACTTATAATTATATATCAGCAAAGGTAACGGATCGGATAAGCTGGAATCAATTCAACTACAGATACAGTTCCGGAGAATTGATCTGGTTTACAGATTAAGAACAGAAAATGGGACTGGAGCTGGAATCTACAGCGAGGTGAGAAATACAATGATCATCCTTCCACTAGGAATATATGGCAGGGTCTTTCAAGCAGAGGCATACGTAATATTGCATTGTCCAACTGAAATCAGAGGGCTTATGAAAATAAGCGGATCTATATTGCGACAGATAGCCAGGTGATACTGAGGGCGCTACACCGAGCTAAAAATGGATTCTGAAACAATAAATGGAATTATTGTTCACATAAAATAATGCATTAAAAATGATCCAAAAAGCGAGTTCATAAAATCAATGAAAAATATTTTATTAAACAACAAAGGAATTTATTCAGTAATAAATCATTCATTGTATTAATGAAACCATTGAAAATGAAATGGTAGGTTGATTGGCTCAATGAAATATGTTATTGTTGTAACGAACACCAGTTTTGTTTTAACAACTTTGTTTGGTTAATAAGTTAATACAATAAATATTACTTGTTCATGTGCTAATTATAAGTGGTCGACTTAATGGATGTTATTCATAATCCCAATAAATTTTAGTTATTGTTATAAACTTCTAATTAAAATAGTGAAAATAATTCATTGATGTAATAATAATGCCATTTCTTTCACTCAATTCACTGTTTAGTAAGCGTTGCAGCTTTATTTTTATTTAATTGGATTGTAGTGCAAGTAATCTTAAAAATAACAAGATCGATATTAATCATTAATGATTACCAAAAAACTTCAAAAGAAAATTCCCTAAAAATGCGCCCACTGCAGAGACCCGTTGTTCATTGCGGAGGAATCATTATACAAGCAAAAAAGGAAAAAAGAAATAGAAATGTGAGTTTCTACCTACCAAGTGTCTTTAGCAGTTCCTCCAACATTCACATTCGTCAGTATCGTGTCTCGATTTCCTCCTAAGAGATCACGAGTATAGATGCATGTCCTCTAGGAGCTACACACCAAACTTCACTCAGTCAGCGACCGCAGCATAAGTCGGTAATTCAATCACTGCCGTTCAGCTTTCATTGGGGTATTGCTATTTGTTCGTTCTTGCAAGAAATTGCAAACCATTGAACTAACGAAGAAGGTATCATTTAATGCTTTATTGCGTTCATATCGTTAATAGTTTTATGAAAATTGTACGTAAAAATTACAATATATATTCGTTCGTATTCATACCATTAACAAAATTATTTATTGAGCGTATAAAATATTGTCACACATCACAAGTATTATCCATGAACTAATGTGCAATGATTTGTTATAGTAATAAAAACTAATTTATTTCACTGATGAATCTTTTTATTACTTAATGAAGGATTGTAAATAATATTTTATCATAACAATGACACATTTCGTTCTGTCGATGTACATTCGCTCAATGAATGTAGATTATTGGCATCATGTCTACTATTTCTCTCAGTGTAGTGAACCCTAAGATACAATCAAGACTGGATTGGGAATGTATTCGAGAACTGAATAGCCTGACAGACTGCAATAAAGTCACTTTGCTGCGGATTAGTTAGCAAGAACGGGATCATCTGCTTTATACATAGGTTCAGAACCTGTTCTAGGAGTGTCAGCAAACACAGCGCGAGAGCAGGTAGGAAGCAGGGTCAAAGAAGAACACAAAGAACACTGGAACAATACAACCAAGCAAATTCATGGAAAGACCATTAAGAGACCATCAAAAAAGAAGGCTGAAGAATTACTGCAGCTCAGTATGAATCATCTTCGTGTCGATGTCTCCTAACAGGAGTCTGTACACTGAAAGGACATCTACAGAAAATTGGGATCAGCACTGGGGATATCAACTGCAGACTGTGTAATGGAAAGACAGAGAACGCTTACCACATTCAGTGTCAACGCATTTTCTGTTGATTAAACACATTTCTTTTTCAGTGTAGATCTTTAGATTTAGCGGCACCCGTTTTGTTGTTGATTTACTTTAAAATAATAGAATGTAATTGAGTTTTGTAGGACAACTAAAAAAATCAATACAAATCCATTCGATATTCATCTTCTTGATACGTTTCGTTGTTGGTTAACAACCTTTTTTTGTTACATTCTTTACCTTTCCTGATTATCTTTATCTTATATGTGATGTTTGCCCGAATAAGACTTGTAAAAGTAAGTTAACAAAGTGAATGAATTATAATAACAAGTTACAAACAATGAAACGTGTGTTAAAACTAGCAACACGGACACGATAAAGTTTTCTGTTCGCATTCGAGAAGAAACCACAGAGATTTGCTTGAATTTAAAATTGTGTTCAAGTTAATGAAGGATATTTAGAAACCATTATCTCTAAAAAATTAATAAAACTTTAAATCTGCAATAAACTCTGAATTAGTTGTACATTAGCGTATCAGTTCTTTCTTTTTAACTTTAACAACGATTTTATTCCAATGATTAAATGGGTAGTCTAATATGGAGAACTGTATAATTAAATATCTTAGTATGAGAAAATCTTCTCATTATGTTTCTGTTCCAAACATATTTGCTTATAATTATCTGCATATAACTAAAAAAAAAAACAAAGGTTCTTTAAAATAAACTTTAATCTCAACAATTCACGAATTTACGATATACAATGAAAATCATCGAAATCGAATGGTATGTTGATATTTGTAATCCCCATTCGGTTTAAGTGCCAAGAACATGCTATTGTAAGGATCTTCGTAACCTCTATGTAGAGTCCCATCTTTGGCAGTACCGGCGCTGATTTTGCTACCTGGTATCTGAATCCTCGGAAAAGCATCCGAATAAGATCGCTTATTTCGCACTTCCTTGATGGCGTTCAAATCGTACTTCCCGATCGACGTATCCGCCGAATCAGAATTGCTAGATTTGAGATACGTTGGATAAGGTAAAACCAGAAGAACATCACTTTTTTCTTTGTCTAAACCTTCTTGTCTATAAGCGAGTGCATAAGTAATGAATACGATGAAAAGTGACAGTAATATCTTCATTTTTATACTTAAAAAAAAAGAAGAATAAATAAAAAGTAGAAACGTACACAGTTTCATACAATACCTAATAATAATACCCTGTGCAGATGACGTTCTTGATTGATGTATTCTTATATGTTTTATGTTCGAATAACACACAGTATAGAACCTTTATATACTGATTGTCCTGGAAAAAATGTGGGATTTGGTATTTCCTCTTAGCGCGTAAATAACCGCAGATTTATGTATGAGTAATGCACATTACATATAGGTAAGGTCATATGCGATAAGCACATATGTGTAACATACTCATATGTGTGATATGTGTAAATATTCACCGACTATAAAAAGTATAAAATTCTGATATAACGACTTCCATATGATAAGGTGAATATATATTTTGTCTACAAAGTATTGTTTATTTAGTATTATATCTTGGTGTATACAGATATTTTAGGTACATATAAAAACGATATTAATAACTTGTTAGCATTATTGAACCAGTATATTGCTAATACAGTCTTATAAATAGAATCCACGGATTTTCTAAAAACAACATTTCAAATCGACATTTTATCAGACCGAACTACGTATTTTGTTAATTTATTGTATAGGTATTAGTTATCCTTATGGAAGCAAATAATAAAAATGTAAGTATATCTACTGCATTTAACTATATCAGTTTTTGACTTTCTACCTTTAAATCTGGAAATAGCCAAATAATAAAATTAGTAAAAGTATTTTAGTAATATAACATTGTATTTATAACAATCTTGAAAAAATTCTGACGGCATTGTCTTTCGTCCCACAATGCAACATTTTAGTTTCACTTTGTTGGCTGACGGGTGATGCTTGATTTAATTTAAACTATTACTATAATTGTAACATTTTTTTTGGATAGGTCGCCATTTGAAGTTATACACAAAATGTATGTAATCGTCTCTATTCTCTACTCAAAACCTAATCTCTAACAATAAAGCAATGGTTCTGCGTGGTTTATTGCTTGATATGGTTTTACATTTCGCTTAAAGCCATTAGAGATACCGGGTGCGCTATTAGTATATCGGTGGATTTTGGTAGTTATCGTGCTAACTACCAAAGATAGGAAAGTAAGATTTTCTGCACGGATATTGTATATTACTGCTGCAAAATTATTTACAAACATACATGATTTTGTAAATTCCTGCGGCTATCTTAATTTTTTTTGTTATAAAAGGATTGCCACATATTTTGTTACTTACCTATTTTGCCAGCCATCGAATATACTCTTGCAGTCATATATGTCATCATGTGCACTTTGACAATTAGTTAGAACTTTAACTTTGTCAAAACTTTACGGTTCCAGTTTCGGATTGTAAGATTGTTTTATCTTCTAAATGGATGTAATGTTGCGCGTTATTCTTTTGTTATCAAATTAGGGACTAGTGATTAGTGAATAGTGAGAGTAGCATCCGCATGGTTCGATTAATCGTCCACTCGTTCGCGACCCTTAGGGTTTATTGTAGAACGGGTATTCGGGTCTCACCATCGTTTGATTTTTTAAACGATACGATTTTACGTATTAAAATCTAGCGATACAATTTTTACGATGTGACATGGAATAGATCAGATTATCTCAAAGTGTTAAATATGTCATGGCGCTTTTCCTTCGACTTTTTTACAAGCAACCTATATTCTTCGATATTGTAGAAAACTTCTTATAAAATTGTTTCCAAAATGGTACCAATTACGTAAAACTTATTTTCAGCATTTCAGAAAATATTACAATTTTATAGAAAATATGTATACAATATTCAATATGCGAGACATCTAATATGGTTAGGTGGCCATGATTTTCTAATAAAAACTAGAAAATGTCAAACACTAAATGGCGCGTTTTAATTGGAGATGTACGAAGGTAAGGCAAGTTGCTCCGTTTTTACAGCTACTAGACAGTTTCGACTTTGTTTGTTTGAGGAGCCTAGTCGCGGTAAAAAGGAGTAACTTCCCCTACCCGGGCTCTTCTCTAGTTTTAATATATACTTTTTTTCGAGATAGATGGGGCCGAAGCAATTTATTGTTTATCAGGCACCCCCGCAGAGTCAAATCTCCTTCCTAATCAACATTACTGCCTCGGAAAAAAATAACGATTACCGCAACTGACCAGAGTAAGATTCGAACTCGCGGCTCCTCACGCTATACGAAATATTTCAAGGCATTCGGCTAATGAAGGCGTATTTTATTATTATTACGCATTTTATTGTTAACTTACCGTTAAAAAAATTCCATTGTTATATTATTCCCAGTACGTTCAGAGATATTACAATTCTAAGGTGTTTAGTGTCATCACACAACGAAAACAATGACTGAATACCAAGTTTATACTTTTGATGTACAATTTTGGAACAATAAGAACAAAATCATCTACCCCTATTTGCTTAAAAATAATATAGAATTATTAATTACACTTTTAGATTTCTTAACTAAAAGGCTAGGCAAAACATTATCTTGCCAATATTTACCACTTGTTTTAAACTGCCTACGATGATTGTAGACAAGAGATTGAGGAAGGAAGTTGGAAATGAATTGGAGGATGAGCAAGCTACATATATAGACCAGGTATACTAACAAACGACAACGTACATACATATCGCCGTTGTCAAGTTAAAATCTGCTAGGTCGGTTTTACGAAATTTTACAGGAGAAGCAACAAACTAATTAAATCCTCTAGTATTAAATTATATTCAATATTAATCCATAAATAATTGGCTAGACGGTAATATACAAAATTAAGCCATTTGTGACAAAATACAAGTGAATATATTCAATTTTCAATTGATATTAATATTTCGACAACACATTTTGCTTTTTAAAAATGTCACATAGCAGTTGATAAAATAAAAATAAAACACATTCAGATTAGAAAAACATGCTTTATTTTGATCAAAAATGTTGTTTTAACTCGTATAACTAACTATTGTGTGTTAATACTTATGTAAAAGGGAATCGTAAAATGCATGATATTCTGTAGACAATGCAAGTTTTACCTTCTGAAGATGATTGAACTTTTCTTTTTTATTTTTCTTTGCGAAAAGAGGTCCTTGTAAAGTGGCACAATGAAACTCAAATATTAACGGCTAATAACTTTGGCAGTAAAGGTATTTTTCTATTAAATATATTTTAACAAAAAAAATTCGATCCAAATCAAAAATGATCCAAACGTGCTTTGATGCTTACATTCCAAAACAACCTTCCCTTACGAGCCTTCTTAGTAGAAATATTTCAAAGTTAGATTTGAGAAGAATAGTAATTTTTAAACGACTTATATTTACCTTTAAGTAGATGGGTACACTCTGGTAAAAACTAAAATATTCCTTTAAATATAATCAACTGTTTTAATTCAATTTCAAAAGCTGAGAAACGAAAGAACTACAAAAGTATGCCGTGATGGAATATAATCCACGTGCGAGCATATTCACAAGTCAAAATTTTCAAGCCGCTCAGACTGTGAATATCTGCTGTGAGCAAATGACTCACATGGTAATTTTCGAGATGTAGGAAGCGCGGTTAACTTTTCTGCATGTGGACAGTATAGTTCCCCACAGCATATTTCCTGACTACCAATCACATAACAGATATTTAAAGCTAAAATATTATGGTAATCGCGTATATGATCACAAAGCTGATAGTATAGGAAGATGTATGGGGTCTAAATCTGACATATTAAGCATATATCTCATTTTGAGGAAAAGTCCCACAAAGCAGCTTTTGACTTGACAACGACGACATACTGAGGAACATCATAGAATGGAAGATAGATGCAGGCAAAGAACTATTTTATTCAAATATCAACTTAACGTATTAACCAAAAAAACTATTAAGTAATTGAAAATATATACAAGAGGGTGATTGGAGTGGTACAAATGAATGGATAAACGTCAAGGAAATCCGAAATGACCAGGAGAATAAAACAAAATGATAGTCTAAGTCTACTACTGTTCATAATAGTAATGAATCGAGTAATAAAAATACAAGTACAACGGCAAACAATATGATAAAACGGTCAAAATGACCAACTTACTACAAACGGAAGATATAATATTTATAGCGGATAGTAGGAGGAAGATGGAAAAATTAATGGAGATATAGAGAGAGGAGTTGAAAAACTAAATCTTGAGATAAATAGTGAAAAATGCAAAACAATATTAATCAACAATAATAACAACAGAAGCAAAAATGCAACAATTCACATTAGAGGAAAACAACTAGAAAGAGTTGCAATTTATGAATATCTAGGCAGTATAATAACAGAAGACGAGAAGATAGATGCTGAAATTGATTAAAAAAAGCAAATAACATATATTATGCCCTAAGTAAGATCATAATTGGAAAAAGGGAAATAGACAAACATACTAAACTAACAATAAGAGTATAAAATACAATCGCGCTACCAACCATAATATCATGCATGCGAATATTGGGTATTACGAAAAAAAAAAAAAAACACGAAGGGCTGATTGTTGCTGCCGAAACGAAATACAAAAGGAAAATAAGTAGGAAGACAAAATGGGATAAAATACGTAACAAAAACATAAGACTATAGTAAACCAGAAAGTAATTGATTTAATTATTGATTAAAAAGCAGCTAGCAGCAAGAAAATATAGATAAGAGAAAAAAGGAAGACCTAGGAAGAATTAAAACGATAGAATAAGTATGAAAAAAAAAATAATTTTGTGGACACCTATATAATTATATATATCACCTCTGTATGCAGTATTTGAAGACGAATAGATCGATTACAACTAATATCTGAAATTAAAATTGAATTGGATCAAACAAGCATAACATATGCCGCACCAACACCCTACATATAAGTAGTAGTAAGTGGTAATAATGAAATTTTTCTCCCATTTCATGACCTTGGCGCTACTCAGTACACGGCTACGGACAGAATACATCCTTAAATTGTTGAATCCATGCAAAATTGGTCTGAAAACTAACGCCCAGCGCCGAAAACTAGCCATAATGTCGATAGCTTAAGAAGTAGTGATGGAACAACGAACAAAAATATCCATATTACAAATATAATATATTTTCTATTGGTGTTTCCTACTAATTTTCCGAGAACGACAAAACACGAGTATGTCTAAGCCGCAGAAAGGCTCTACTGCGGTAAGCCATTAAAAAGTGCCGCTAAAGCTACTGGACTGAAATTCAAGCAAGGAAGAAAACACTTAAACAAACAGATAACCATGAAGATGATACTTATTTCGAGCTATTCATTCTTCCCAGAAGGATTAGCGAAGGTTGCAGATCAAGAGAGAGAAGAATTTATTTGGAAAAAAGTGAAAACAAAATATATAGGAAACCCAAGCATTCCTATACAACAAAAAATCAAGTTCGCACCTTAAACTCAAAAAACCACTCCCAAAAGGGAATTATGAAACTAAATATTGTTTTATTTTCTATCATATCATATGTATGTTAATAATAAATGTAAAACATATTGTATATTATACAATAAGATACTATTTATTATTATTTGTTCCTATTAAATTATTTTTTATTTGTATGTTCTACCACACAGAAAAAAACTTAAAGAAATATATAATAAATCTAAATACATTTACTATATCACAAAAAGCCAGGTTGGCCTCTAAAACACGACTCACAAAAAAAACCAAAATAATAATAGCTGGCCTGATGATGTTGAATTAGAACGAAACCGGTCGCTTCTATGATGTTATAGGAATATTTGTGAGGAACTAGAACTTTTGTTTGTTTTACTTCCCGAATTATTAACTCACGTAGAGTCAAATATGGATTATAAAAATAATAACAACTTTAAACTGCGTGTGCGGAAATAAATATTATTTTGTTGTTACAATATTCCTTTGTATATTTCGGTGCTTTTATAACTTCTAGGGCTGAAACATATATCCAAATAATCATGATATTGGTAGCCGAATAATTATTTTAACTCTAAAATAAACAATAACAAATTGTTTCTACTAAGATCATTCAAAGAGATTTTATTTTTTATTTGCATGATCTACAGAAGAAAAAAAAAAACTGAAAAAAAATATATAGTATACCTAAATGAGTAGAGCTTTTATGCACTTCCTCTATCTTGCCCAATACTGGTCTCTCTACACCCTTGCCCCGCCATAAATTCTTGCCGCGCAGTTGAACCACAAACAGAAATGATATTAACAATTGCATGGTATTATTTTAACTCTCACTCTGCGAATTTGTAACTATGAAATAATGTTAACAAATTATTAACTACACAAAATATAAGATATTTCCCATTATAGACTATCTTTACACGAGCTTGTTTTACATTAAACGTTTTTCCGAAAAGCACAGTAAAACATTGTGTAAACAGCAAATTATATTAGCTTTCATAAAATCAGTTTAGTAAATCAAACAATGTTAGCAAAAGCCTTAACGTAATAACATCTGACGTAAAATTCTTCGTAAACAGTTTAAAAGAATTTTATTTCCCTGTTACCAACATAAGCCAAAGCATAAAATATGAAATTTAAACATAATCGGACGTGGGCAATATTGGTATAGGTTATGTAGTGTGAAAGAAACAATATTTTACGTATAAACTGATGCAAACCTAATATACAACCAAACTGTTTTACCGTTTACTACATTCAGAAAAGTTAAAGTTACTGTGTTAACAAAATGCTCTTTGTCGATTTTTTTTTGGTTATGACTAAAATTTGAGTTAAACCAAAGCAATTTCTCGAGTTCAAGAATTTAGCTTGAATAAACAGACAGTTAAATTAAATTAAATAAATAAAGTTTCAACTTGTTCTAATTAGCAACTAAAATGGTTTCTTTAACGTTACTAGAAAGTTAACACGTTTTTTTTTCATTCACCTAAAAATACGGTTGGATAGACAAATCTGAAGCATTAAATCAAATTACGTTTTGAGTTGTGGAAACTGAAGAATTGAAGTGCGACAGTAGCGCATCTACTTTGTACCAGTTTTCTCTCTATATAATACAGCAAAAACATGTTAATTATAACACGTTAATATCATATATTATAGAAAATGTCCCATAGATGGCGCTTCTCGTATTTCATTCCACTAACAGAACATATTTAGTAGAAACAGCAAGGTAAATACGATTATAAATTATTGATCTGGTATATTTACCAGATAAATAAACATAATAGGAGCCGTGATTGACGAAAGGACGATTCCCTTAATTGTATACTTCGGCGGTGCAAGGATGCTTGCGATCAACCCCAAATATGCGGGACTTTGAGTAAAATAAAATTTGGTTGAGGCAACCAAATCGTTTTTTTTTTTTTTCATGTCCAGAGAGAGTTGTATGAACAAAATACAATTTTTCGTATGATACATTTCAAAGGCTTCTTCCTAGAGTTACCATAACAATATACCTACTAACAACAAATACCTAACACCTTTTTTTTCGTTCCCGCAATAAAAAAAAATGATTTGCCATATACAACCAAACAGTTTTTTTAAATTAACTAAATTCTGGTTAGCTCAATGCAGGTAGTCTTCTGAGTGTACTCCTAAGGGTGAAAATATATATTTTCTTTTTATTTTAGAAAAACCACATTTTATGACTAATATCATTACAGATGTATTTAAAGTCGAAAGACAACATTTTGTTAACATTGCATGTGTTAACACCACTACGAAATCGTTTTGTATGTAAATTACACCGATTTAACTGCATCCGTGCTAAATGCCCGTGTAATCGTAGTCATAGATGCGGAAGTAAGTTATATTCTTACTACCCGTACAAATACATATAATTATGTCATCCCGCAATTATGCTTAATCTTAACTTTGTACAACTGCGTAGTTATAAAAGTACAGTGGATTAACTTCTAAGAACTACGATAAGATAAAATCCGTGCTTTTGTTTCAACGATGTTTTTCACACACTCCCGCTCGAGTCGTCTTAGACATAAGTTAGTTTTTTAAGATTAACCTTTTTGTATTAATTAAATCAATAAATAGTTTTAAAAAGTATATCTTAATGAAAGAATATATAATTGGCGCAGTCATTCGGATTTTTATCGCTGCAAATTTATCGTAAATTTGTGTTGATTTCAATCATTCAAGTGATAAACGAACTGTAATTGTGCGAAAGTGGAAATCACGGACTTCCAACTACTTGGACCTGGTAACACTGACCCAATACAGAAGCCAAGTGGATCCGGTTTTCATCGAGAACAAGAGGATTCATTTGAACATCCAAACAAAACTGGTACCATCGAGGTCTCCGGCGGCGTGAAACAACCCAAGGAATTCTTCCATCGCGGAATGAAGCCTTTATTCTTAATACTGATAGTTCTGTAAGTCTTTACATTATTCTTTTAAATATATATGAGCGAAACAATTGACGAAATTATAAATCGATTTAATAATATATACATAAACGAAATGGCGAATTTTGAATCAAAGTATTTAGAATGCATTCCGACATTTAGTGGAAATGCCGATGAATTAAGTAGATTTTTAAGTATTAGTGAACAACTAGTTACTGCATTTTTTGATCAAAATGATCCAACTAATTTTAGAAATTCTTATATCATTAATTCAATAATTAACAAATTACAAGGTAGAGCTAGATTAGTAATAAATACTCACAGCATCACATCTTGGTTAGAATTGAAAACTGTTTTATCCCGTAATTTCAGCGATCAAAGAAATGAAAGTGTTCTAACTAGAGATTTAGTGTCCTTAAGACAGAAACAGGGTGAAAATCCACACCAATTCTATGAAAAATGTTTACATTTATTACAAACAATTTTTACGTATATAAAATTCATGAACCGCTGCTACGAAAGCATCCAAAAGAACATATTATAGAAATTTAACATTAAATACATTTTTAGCAGGTTTAAGAGAACCCTTAGGCAGTATGATTAGGGCAATGAAACCTAATGATCTAAGTGAAGCAATACAATATATAATATCCGAAGAAAATATTTTACAGTTGCAAAATGTACCTAAACCAGTACAACATAATTTTAATCACAATAGCCAACCACATTATAATTATAATAAACCGATGTATATTCCAAATCAAATTCCTAAATTCAATGGATATTCAAATCCGCAATATCAAAATACATATTATCAAAACCCTCAATATCAGAATCAAAATAGACAATTTCCAAGTCAACCGATTAATATTCAAAGTAGACCAATACAGGAACGATTTTTAACTAATAAACAAGTTTTTCCACAAAAACAACCCTCAAAAGTATGGAAACCTAATCCGAACAAAATAGATACGAGAAAACCAACACTGATGAGCATTTGCACATCAACCCCAATGCGATCACAGTTCAATAATATAAATATGCATGAACAGGAATTTTCTCCAACTAATAATTGTATAAACAATCCAACAAATTATGAAAGTCAAGAATATATTAATGATAACGATAACTATAACTATGAATATGACGCAATCCCGTCTTCGTCATTTGAAATAGAAGATAATGATGATGAAAATTTTTACAAACAAGCCTCAAACAATACAGAGACATAATTGAATTACATAACATAGACGAACAAAACAATTACCCTACATTCAAATACATAATCCTCCAATGAAGTTACTTGTAGATACAGGAGCTTCCAAATCTTTCTTAAATCCACATGTTGCTCAAAAAATATTATTGTAATTATATTAGAAATGATCCATTCACAGTATCAACTGCATTATTAACTTCAACCCATAATACAAGTGTGACTATACCAGCACCCCCAGAATTTTATTACCTAAACCGTTAGAATTTAAATTTTATATATTTCATTTTCACGATCATTTTGATGGATTGATCGGATGCGATATACTTAAAGCATTAAATGCAAGATTAGATTTTTTTAATTCAAATTAAGTACGCCCAACGCAGAATTTATAATGAAATATCAAACAACAGGACAACCTACATTCATCAAATTCAACTTTCTCCTAATACGAAACACGTAAAACAAATACCTGTAACGTAAAAAATGGTGAAATATTAATTAAAAAATACAAATTCAAGATTGCGAAATTCCCGAAACAATAACAAAGCAATTAATCATTACGCATATATAGAAATATTAAATAAGTCCGATAGGAATATTAATCTAAATTTTAAGGAACCAATACGCGTTACACGATTTGATAAACAAAAATTTGAAATTTTTAATATTGAATGTTCCCGAAATAAAACCGAAAACCTAAATAATAAAATACGTACTGATCACATGAACAGTGAAGAACAACAAGCCATATTAAAACTTTGTAAAGAGTATAGTGATATATTTTATAATGAAAACACAAAATTAACTTTCACAAGTGAAGTCAAACATAAAATAAGAACTAAAGATGAAACCCCTATTTATACAAAATCATATAGATACCCATTTATACATAAACCAGAAGTAGATAAACAAATTAATTCAATGCTAGAACAAAATATTATTAGACCAAGTAATTCACCGTGGTCATCACCAATTTGGATAGTCCCTAAGAAAGCGGACGCGTCAGGAAAAAAGAAATGGAGAATTGTAGTAGATTATCGAAAAATTAATGAAAAAACTATAGATGATAAATATCCACTTCCTAATATAACAGATGTCTTAGATAAATTAGGAAAATGTAATTATTTTACCACTTTAGATTTAGCGAGCGGTTATCACCAAGTTGAAATGTACCCTTCAGATATAGAAAAGACAGCCTTTAATGTAGAAAACGGGCATTACGAATTTTTAAGGATGCCCTTCGGTTTAAAGAACGCACCTTCAACGTTCCAAAGAACAATGGACAACATTTTAAGAGGTATACAAAACGAATACTGTTTAGTTTATCTAGACGACATAATTATCTTTTCAACTTCATTACAAGAGCATATAAATCCCATTAGAAAAGTTTTCCAAAGATTACGTGAAACAAATTTTAAGATACAACTAGATAAATCAGAATTTTTGAAGAAAGAAGTTGCATATTTAGGTCATATAGTAACCCCTTCCGGTGTTAGACCTAACCCAGATAAAATACACGCTATTAAAAATTATCCCATACCGAAAACAACAAAAGAAATTAAAGGATTTTTAGGATTACTAGGTTATTACCGTAAATTTATTAGAGACTTTGCAAAAATTACAAAACCGTTAACGAAATGTCTCAAGAAAGGCGCACAAATAAATTCATAACTCAGAATTCATTCAATGTTTTGAAACGTGTAGAAATTTATTAATAAACGAACCTTTACTTCAGTATCCAGATTTTACGAAAGAATTTATTTTAACGACAGACGCTAGTAATTATGCAATCGGCGCTGTTCTATCACAGGGAGATATAGGGAAAGATTTACCCGTAGCGTACGCTTCCCGTACCTTAAATCAATCAGAAATTAATTATAGCACTAACCAAATACTTTAGGCCTTACTTATTCGGTAGACGATTTACAATCGTTTCAGACCATAAGCCATTACAATGGTTATTTTCTCTAAAAGAACCTAATTCAAAGTTAATTCGTTGGAAACTACGTTTAGAAGAGTATGATTATAAAATTGTTTATAAAAAAGGAAAATATAATAAAAACGCAGACGCCTTATCGCGAATAGAACTAAATACTAATGAATTAGAAAATTACATTCAAACATTTAATGAACAAATAGCAATAAACAACGACAATCAATCTATGCAAGTTAATTTAGATGAAGAAGAAATAATAGAAATCCCAGATGATGAAAATGAAACCGTTCATACTAATCACTCTGAAAATTTAATTGTTGAAATTCCAATCACTGATAAACCTTTAAACGTTAACTCAAATCAAATTATATTCCAATATGTCTATCATTCATCAGTTAAACCTAAAATAATAAAGATATTCGATAAACAACGAATTATTGTTCAAATTTCAAAATAACTTCAATCAAGATATTATTGATTTTTATAAAAGCATTTATTGACCAGATATTAAATATCATATGCTATTTGAACCCGAAACATATATGAACCATTTTGTGAAGTGGTAAGACGAAATTTTATTTACCCTTCTTATAAATTTTACAAATGTAATAATAAATTAGAAGATATCGAAAGGGAAGACGATCAAAAAGGAATAATACAAATGTATCACGAAAGTAAAACAAACCATAGAGGTATTAACGAAACTGAAGAGCGTATAAAGAAAATTTATTATTGGCCAAACATGAAAGAAACAATTAGACAATATATTAATGAATGTGAAACCTGTCAGATTACTAAATATGACAGAAACCCTCCTAAAGTAAAATTTAATGTCACACCAACAGCCACGAAACCTTTCGAAATACTACATATTGACCTATTTCAAATTGAAAAACAAAAATTTCTTACTATAATAGACAGCTTTTCTAAGTACACACAAGCATACCCCATTGCAGGTAGCAATTCGGTAGAAATTGCCAATAACCTTTTACAATTTATCTCTCATCATAATTTACCCTCTTTAATTATTTCAGACAACGGTCCTGAATTTAAAAATGTAATTCTACAAGATTTCTTTAAAGTTCATAATATACAAATTCATTTTTGCACTCCTCGTCATCCACAATCGAATGGCATGATCGAAAGAGTACACTCTACACTCATCGAACACATGAGAATATTGAAAAACAAATTCCCTAACGAAAACGCGATAACTAGAATGAAGGTTATATATCGGTTATAATAATAGCATACACTCTGTTACGAAAAAGAAACCCATCGAAATTATAACAGGTCATATTGAAAATGACGATCCTTTAAATTTAAACCTTAACGAAAGACTATATTCCGATTATTGTCAAACACATAAAGATTTAACACGGGAGATGTACAGACATCTTAATGAAAAATTACAAACACAAAAGGTAAAAATCATCGAAAATCGAAATTTAACGCGAGAAGAAGCAGCAGAGTATTTACAAGGCGAAACAATTTATAATAAATCACCCAATAGAAATAAAGCCTCGAATCTGTATAACCCACAAGTTGTCGAGGAAGATAGAGAGAAAGTTATAATAACACAGAAAGGGATACAAATACATAAAGACCAATTAAAACGTAAAAAGAAATGATACCCTTTCTAAAATAAAATAAAATATATCTTAATAAAAAGATATATAATTAGTATATTATACTTTGCTATGTTATAATTATTCTAAGGCCTCAGAAGGTGATACTTTTCACCGTTTGGGATACAAAAAAAAGCATTTATTTGCTAGTTTATTACTCCTTGTCAGAACGGTATTAAATAGGCCATGACTGCTAAACTGAGAGATATATTTGCGCATTTCGATGAACATCTAACACCGTGCCTTTTTACACCGAAAGGTTTTCATCTGTGTAAACATCTTTACTATTCATTGTTGAGTTTCTATGCGGTTCGTACATTCACATTTCACATACGTAGCTAAAGCGCGTATGTAAGTATATAGTACACCTTCATAGCGCACAACTTGGGGTAGCTCCCTCTATTATCAATTCCCAACTCGTTCACACTATAGACGGATCTTCCGCGTCCGCTGTTACAAGTTCTATCTTTGCTGTTAGTAGTTGGCGTCCGTTTTCTCTAATTACGGACATATTACTCGACAGTTTATTTTTTATTCGCTTTGCCGGTTACAATGTGAGCTCCCTGTTGGCGGCGACAGCGGCAAAGCAAAAAAAAAATGTATTAAAAGGCGGAACTTGCAACAGTTATTCCTTTTTAAAACAGAGCGAACGTGTTTCAAATTTAAAGCGGCTCATTATAGCGACGGAAATTTTTCATTAAGAACGTGCGAAGCAGGCCGACTAAACGGGATCTCCTCGCTTAGCTTTTACTGAGCAGGGTGCTCTATTTAATATTCATCATCGTAACGATGTTGAGCGTATAGAAAACTCTTGTAGAATGTTTTTTTTCATATAGAAATATATGTACTTTGTATTCGTTTTGTCCGTTTTAGTTTCTAAAATTTCACTGCGGATGGTTTGGTAACAATACATTCATTTGAACCATGGGGGATAAATTAATGTTCTCAATATTAAATAGATATTTATACGATGCATAATATGACACTAAACTGTGTTATTAGGGATAAAACCAAAATCAAGAAATTAATTCCATATTTTCTAGCATATTTTGTCAAAAAAGTATTCGTCGTATTTATCGTATAACCATTATTAATGATTCATTCCTTCACAATCTTTATACTTTAAAGTTAAAATATCCACAATTGGAGAAATTTTATCAAGAAGCTAAAAATGCACACCTTTCTCTAGTCAAGCAAACTAAATCATTATTCTATTCGAAAAGATTATCTACTTCAATTAATCGTGCTCGGGAGGCATGGTCCATAATATCTGACTTAATTGGTAGAAAAAAGCAATATTCAAATATTGAATTGATTATTGACGATGTTTCTGTGAAGGATCCTCTGTCGGTTGCCGCTAAGTTTAATGAGTTTTTTGTTTGTGAGCCGCCAATATTGCTAGTGGTTCAACAATATCTAATAGTGATAAAATGAAATTTAATATTACGCAGGCTCCTGGTCGTTGTGGTGGCTGCCTTAGTATGTGCGCACTTCCTTTCTCTCATGATGAATGTTTCGGATATTTTGCAAGTTAAAAACAAAAGCAGTTCGGGTTATGATGATGTGCCGTGCAAGTTGTTAAAGGAGGTAGCGCCGTGTTTAGTTAAACAATAGTACAGCTTGTTAATTTGTCATTTCGGGAAGGTACCTTCCCTAGTTCATTAAAAATTTCTGCTGTGCACCCTGTGTTTAGAAGGGGGAGAAAACTAATATTAAAAATTATCGACCAATCTCTGTGGGATCAAGCTTTTCAAAATTGTTCGAATACGCAATGTTATCGCGACTACTTGAATATCTGGGCAAAAATAATATATATCGAATCGACAGCATGGTTTTCGTCAGGGTTACTCCACCATTTCCGCAGTGCACTCTTTTGTTGAAGATGTTATTCGTGCATTGGACGGCGGCCGGTGTTCTGCGGGAGTTTTTTGCGATTTGAGTCGAGCTTTCGACTGTGTGAACCATGTTGTTTTACTTGAAAAACTCGAGTATTATGGTATTCGTGGCGTTGTAGCGAGTTGGTTTGTCTCTATCTTCTGGTAGACATCAATTTGTTAAATTTCATTTACATCGTCTAATAATCATGTTAAACAATTTTCATCTTTACATTTACCTGTCACTGTTGGTATTCCCCAGGGATCTGTTTTGGGCCAATTTTATTTATTATTTTATTAATGGCATTATGATTTTATCAGGTTTTCATTATTTTTATATGCTGACGATACAACTGCACTTGTTACGGGTCCTGATCCATTGCATGTTGGTGACCGAGCGGCTGCGCTATTGGTTCAGCTGGAGGGATGGTTCTCTGCGAATGAGTTGCATATGAACCTATCTAAAACTAACTATATGTTTTTCCACTCAAGCAATCGAATCACAACTTTGACGTTGACGTTTCCTTGCATGGTGCCTCTCTTCAGTCTGTGAAAAGTGTAAAATTTTCGCGTGTCGAATTAGACGAAACTTTGGACTGGGCGTGCGCACTGTGCGGAGTCGTCTCCAGGATTAATAGGGCTTGTTTTCAAATTCGGTCACTGAGAGGAACAGTAGCCATTGATACTCTTTTATCATTTTATATAGTGAGGCCATTCTAGAATTAGGATGGTATAACTTTGTGGGGTTTATCTAAACATTCTTCAGAGGTGTTTCTAGCGCAGAAGCGGGATTATTAGATGTATATCTAGGATCGGTACTTTTGAGTCATGCCGTCCTTAATTTTATTAAATATAAAATAATTCCGGTCCGTTGCATTTATATCTAGACCTTCTTTTATATATTCGATAATAAAAACAATTTTTGCTAGAAATGGGATCTACAGTTCATACGATACGAGAGGTAAAAGGTGATTTTAGATTAAATTAAACAAGTTGAATATTTTAAGCGATCTCCATCGTCTGCAGGTATTAAACTTTTAAATATGTCACCTCCAGCATAAGAAAAACTCTAGTAGAAATACATTAAACGGTTAATAAAAACCTATACTTGCATCAATGCATTTATTTCCGTGGATGAATTTGTGGCACATCTGCCGCGGTCTCATTAGTGCATGTAAGAAATGTCCTCTTTACATATCTATTATTATATATATATTGTATAATGTGTGTATTTTTGATATATATTAATATATAATA